>PVJD01010995.1:0-49388 GCA_004026545.1 Mormoops blainvillei | reverse complement strand
AAGGCGTGTGTTCACAGAGATTTGTGTGTGTGTGTGTGTACAGAATGCACAAAGGTATGAAAAATGACTCCCATTTATAGTAATACTGAAAATGACATTTTTGAATAGCGCATAAAACAAACTTATAGTAAAATTTATGTCTGGCCTATGTGACGTTTACATTTTGAAGTATATAGAGCTGTATTTACTTAATGAGATAGACATTCTAGCACTACCATACAAGAAAATACTTAAGAAAATAAAGCCGAACTTGTATAGACATTCAGATCATGTAGAGCGTCAGACAAATATTTGTCTAAAATGTTTTTACAAGCATATGCCGATGCCAGACTTTTCAGCAGCTCGCCTTACGGTTGTTCAGAAAAAAAAAAACACTCGTGCTACTTGTGGCACCTCACTGGTCCTCTGATCTGTCTTATCGTCGGACAGTAGATGAATCACCCTCAGAGCGGCAGGGCGCCAACTTTCCTTTTCCTATCGAGACCTCGGTTGCTCGGTGTTTCCAATTATGTGGGTTCATTTTATTTTTTGGCTACGTTTCTCCAGTTCTCTTCCTGAGCTGCTCCGGAGGCTGCATGGCCTCTTCGCCTGTGGTCCCACTGCCTCCTCTCCTAGGGAGCACCCTCGCTGCAGCCTTACCCAGATCCTGCTGTTCCTAAGACTCTTCTCGGCTCCTGAAGTTATAATGATCTACCTCCTTCTGTGGCTCCTTTAGCACCAACGGCATTTCGTTCCTGTGATGCGCTACATCTTTTTTAAAGCTGGATATTCTCAAAGACTCACAAAATGCACAGTTTGAGCCTCGGGGAAAATACCTGCAGCCAATCCAGTGGAAGGTTAGCTAGAAGACCGAGGTTCTGGAAAAGAAAGGAACTTTCAAGAAAGGAACATGGAAGAATGAAGAGAGGGCGGGTTAGATGAAAGAAGGTGAAGGAATTCACCAAAGATCATGTAGGCATAACTCATGGAAACAGACGTGGGGCGGGGATGGCCACAGGGAAGGGGGGCTGGGGACTTGGTGGAAGTAGACAAAGGTGGGGGGGGTAAGGGGGGACATCTGTAATAGTGTCAACAATAAAAATCAAGTTGAAAAAAAAAAAGAATACAAGAGAAAACTTGAGATGACCATACAGTGCTTCCTTCTGTGAGTGAGTAGGAAGTGCGGCCGGGAAGGGGAGGCAGGTAACCTAGCAGGGTGGGAACGAGAGTGGAGCATTGCTTTCTCATATTTTCTCGTTATTTTTGAGTTATGCTTACATTAGAACTTTAGAAGCTGTCTGTTTAATAGACCATGGTTCATTTAAATTTGAGCAAGTGAAACATTGATATATGCTGAATTGAAGAAACAATGCACAAAAATTCACACACATTGGCCAAGTGAAACGTCACGTTGTGAGTAGCAGTTGGTGGCAGTATCAGTGTACCTACATGAAGGTCGGTGTTAATGGTGGTTTTCAAAAAGCTCAAAGGCATCTAAGTAAGGAGATAAAATATCAGCACCGGTAAGAAAAGAAAGGGCTGGTAACATTTTCACAAAAGTGATGGTAAATGTGCAAAATACTGAAATTCTTGCTGAATTGTGAAATCAAACAATAATATTCAGTGGCAGAAGGAAAGGATGCCACCATACACGGAAGCATATGTGATGCCAGAAGTCAGATAGGAATAACCGCGAACCTTAACTGTGTTTCCAAATATCTGCGCAAAACAGCTGATTGAAAAAACCTAAAAAGGGCAGCTGGGAGAAAAATGCTTATATAGTTGGCATGTGTTTTAGATAATGAATTGTGTCATGTTAAGTCACATAATCTTTACTTTCCTTCTAAAATTGGAAGGACAATATTTGCCCTAAAGTGAGTGCGGCCGGGTTGTGGCTTGTCAAACACAGGTGCCCTCGTGCAGAGGTTAATACGGATTTGTGTTTTTCCACGGCCTGGAGAATCACAGTGCAGATAAAACACTGTGTGTTGTTGGTGGAAAAAGTAAGTCCTTTGTGGAGACACGGAAAACCTCAAGATTCTCTGCAAATCTTTTCTAATATAAGTCATTATCTTGGAAGATACTGACCCAGCCAGAGCACGTCCTGGGCTGCAGGATAGCATTCTGGCCCCGAACAGAAAACACTTCCCTGGAGAGAGAACACCCTGCACTTTTGCTGAGTGTGCCCCGGACTGAACTGGGCCTGGCACGCTGCTGTCACACAGTGAATATATACCGAATGAGTGAGTCACCATGTATAATTACCGCAGCGTTTTTTTTCCTTTTAAAATGTGGCCTTCCCCTTTTGAAAATGTCTGTAGATAACATCCCTTCCTTCTGTGAGTGAGTAGGAAGTGCGACCGGGAAGGGGAGGCAGGTAACACCATAGATAATTCTACGTTATGAAGAGCTTTCCAAATTTTAACTAAAGAGAAAACTAACCAGCCCACTTACTTCAGACACTATTTCATAAGCTAATGTGTGCACACGAAGGAATAAACTTTGATTGTTTGGACTCTCTGAGTTCGGCAGTCCATACGCAAATGTTTGGTTGCTTATATTTATCATGGTTATTCTTATTAGTAAAATAAAAATTATGGTGAGCATTTATTGATTGGTTGCCTAGTATCAGATTCTGTGATAAAAGCATTACATACATGTGCTTTTAAAAGTGAATCTTCCAAAAAACCCTATGAAGCTGTTGTCATAACAGCATTGTAAATTTCTCATAGTTACAGGTCTAATAGTAGGTTATGAACTCCGTCTTAAATCCAGAATCTGTTCTTGGAGTCATTAAGTTTTATATGGTAGAATGCAATTAAATTTTATAGGGCTTATTGTTATAAATCTAACTGTACTTATAACCTGTTGAAAGAATTGTCAGATTGCAAATTTATGATTTAGTTTTCTGGAAAGTGAGATGTTCTAACTGAGCATCATAACAATTATTATTTTAATCATCAGCCATGCTGTCAGTTATACTTGAATACCGACCGAACTTCAGAATCACATTACCACATGAGAAAAGCAACATCCTTCTGTATTTTCACAATGTGGATCAAATACATAATGTGACACCACTGACCCTCAATCCACGTGCTGATGAACTGCACCCTTTATGATTATTATTTCAATTTGTAAATATTTGTTATTCTTTTTTTCCCATCAAATTAGGATGCAGAGAAAAAATTTGGATTTCATAGAATTAGTTTAAAATTCAAGCTAGTTTTATATTTGAGAGAATGAAAACATGTATGAATTAAAAGAAGTCATCAGAACTCATATTAAAATTATGCCAAAAAATGGCCCAAACATATACATAGTTAAAAAAAATCATTAGAGTAAATCTTTTTCTTCTTTTTCCTTTTGCATTATCCCCATCCCCAAATGATGTGTGCAGATACATCTTTTGATATGTGTGCGTGTGTGTGCGTGCGTGTGTGTGTGTGTGTGTGTGAGAGAGAGAGAGAGGGAGGAAAAGGGAGGGAAAGAGAAGGAGACAGAGATGGTGGAACTGTTATTCTAGTACTTGAAAATTTTATTAGTGATATAAAAAATTTAATAAAGTGAAATTGATGATGATTTTTAGATTTATTTTTTAAAAGATTTTATTTATTTTTAGGGAGAAGGGAAGGGAGGGAGAAAGAGAGGGAGAGAAACATCACTGCATGGTTGCCTCTCATGCACCCCTTACTGGGGACCAGGCCTGCAATCCAGGCACGTACCCTGACTGGGAATCGAACCGGCGACCCTTTGGTTCGCAGGCCGGCAACTCAATTCACTCAGCCACACCAGCCGGGGCTAGATTTATGACTAAAATATCTTGTAATGTCAGTTCTTACAGAATAAAATGAGGCAGCCTATTGACAATCACCTGACCTTTTTGTATACAAGATGAAATATACTTTAATAAGTAAAACAGAGCAAAAGAAAAAACCTCTTCTATACTTCTAAGAAAAACACACACTTTGTTTAACATAGACTTATTTTTTCTTAATATTCAGCTCGGGAGAATTACTGTGTCTGAAGAAGTAATTATGTCATTAGTATGCTAGGAACACTGTGGATTAAATTAAAATGAACTGCACATGATTTTCATATAATTAATGCAAAACAGAATTATGAACTTTGATATTAGCAGATTGGATATGAATAATGCAAGTTCCAAGGGATTATTTCCTCAAAAATATTTACTGAAGAGTTAAGAGAATCATCAAATACATATTTGTATGTATAACAGTGGAGTAAAATAATAAAAATTGAAAAGATTAAGTCATATGTTCTTCCATGTGGAATATTTTCCTATTTATAATGCAAATTTATATTCTAAAAAGCAAGGAAAGAATTGACTAGGCTTAGCTTCAGTGTAATAAAAGGATATCTACTTGTTATAAGTTCTTTTTATTGATCGTAACCATATTTTACAGTTTCTAGCCCTCTGCCCACAATTGGTGAACTTTAAGAACATGGCATTGTATGAAATGAAACTTGTTTATGTAAGTCAGGCTTTATTTTTTTCTATAGTTTATGGTTCACAGGTTTTCAAAAGGTTTAGTAGGCGGCTTTGAGAATATTTTGTATAATAACATTGATGCTCCGTCTCCTCCGTGTGCTTTGATGGGTCACATGACTGACTTTATTAAATAATGATTGTCAAGAAGTTGGACTCTGGGGTGTGTGCAATTAAAACTGTACTGGCCTCGCACATGCTGTACATGTAAGTGAACCCATGGGTCTCCCAAACTGAGCCTTTAACATTCCAGAATTTTGACTGTGCATCTGTTGCTGGCATCTAGCCTCCCACCCACACAGGCTAAGACTCACTAAATGAAGTTTATGCTAGTGCAATAAAGTACATAAAGATGAAGTAATAAAATGGGAAGACAGTTGCTTTATTATGCGGTTGCTAAAATAGCTTCACTAGAAGAATGTAGGCACATATGTGAAAGAAAATAGTGTGTGAGCAAGAGAACCCAGCAAGTGATTTATTCAAATGGTGTTTCTCACATGTCTTTTTATGTTATTTATTCCAGATGGGATTTATACAGCTCAATGAGGACTTCATATTTATTGAACCGCTCAATGACACAATGGCCATCACGGGTCACCCGCATCGTGTATATAGGCAGAAAAGGTCCGCGGGGGAGAAAGTCACAGAGAAGTCAGCTCCTCACAGTCATTACTGTGGTGTCCTTTCAGGTAATACCTTCTGAGAGGTCTCACTCAATGAGCAACGGGAGATGAATCTCTCAGAAGTTTTATCCATCCACTCATCCATCCATCTGTCCGTCCAACTGACCATCCATCCATCCACCCATCCATCCACCCACCCATCCATTCATTTACTAGCTTTCTTTTTCTTTCTTTTCTTTTCTTTTTTTTTTTTTTTTTTTGGCTAATGACAATTCAATATTTTCTATTGTCAATTTATCTTTTAGTGTCCAGGGAAGTACCACACTGTAATATAAGAAACGTGAGCTCAAAAGGACCTCCGAGATTAATATGTGACGTGCCCCACATCTCTCCTGAGCTGTGCAGTTTCTCATGGGATCTGGGTCACTTCCCTGGAATAGAAGTGAGGCTGAGAATTCCAGGTCCCCTGAAACCGATACTGTGAGCTCATGGCCTTAATTTAGTCCCTCTCTGTGGGAACATTATAGCTACCTCCTTCCTCGGACCAGAAGCGTCTTTTACTCTTTCTTTCTTCTTCAGTTTGACCCGAGAAAAACTCATCTTGGAGGTTCAAAGCATCAGAGAACTAGGAAGAAGAGTAAACGTTTATTTCTTTGAATTTCATTCTCAGTATCGGAATACCTTCAGTCTGGCAGTTTCAGCGACACGTAAATGGCACCAACGATCAAATCCTTGTCCCTGTTTTTCTGCCAGTTCTTCGCAGAAGTGAAGTGGCGACCATGGACACGCCCTTACTTCGGTGGGCGGGGGCCGTGGCCTTAGCAAGAATGGTAGGGAAATGAATGATTTCTCATACAGAGGTAGGACCTGGAAGTCATAGCCAACGTCCAGAAAATAATGAACTTCCTCAGGACAAATGTTCAGACACCCGAGCCAGACCTCGCAGTGAACGTTCCCTGATATGAGATTAGAAACCGAGGAGATAGGAATTTATTGAATAATTTTTGGTGCAAAGACTTTAAAATTTGACTTGCAGGAACTCACTGTTTCAGTGAGATGTGAGTGTAGTCAGTGACATTAGGTCTCAAGTTGCTCCTGGTTTTAAGGCTGTTTTAGATATTAAATAATGATTTATGACAATACTAACATTTGCGGAGGCCATGGGATGTTCATCTCATCACTTGACAGTGTTTGGATTCAGAAAGAAGGACAAAATGCTTCTGTTTAGGCATATTCATCTTAAATTAACGTGTGATACCTGTTTTCTTTTGTGAGAGGCTATGATTTCAGTCTGTGCGGGAGTCGCCTTCAAAAGTGGTAAAGCAAATCTCTCTCGATCACACCATGCGAGGCACATGATCAGGTCAATTTAAGAAAGAGACATCGCCCTTCTCCAGTCTGAAAACTACAGACACCAAAGAGATAGAACAGCTGAGCAAAAGTCACAGCATCCTGAACAAGCAAAAGAAAGGCTTTTGTACCATGAAGTGACAGCGGCACCCACAGCTTGAATTGAGTCCATTTGAGGAGATAACACTCTGCGAGTTATACCGAAAACCGGCGTGGGGCAGCTATTGAATCATAGTGAGTTCCAGCTGTTCCAAAAGCCCGTGTGCACGGATGACGCAACGCAGGCTTTGTGTGCCAGTGTGCACAGAGGAAAGGTTTCTAAAAAACGTTTTAATTATAATACGCTTATAAAGCACAAATACATGGTTCCTGTTTGGCAAACATTTCTCATGAAGTTTTAGGTATTTTTTTGTTAGGCACAACTGTTACGTATTAACTGACCTATCCGATCAAGCGCTCGCACGCGGGGAACGCTGCTGGGCTGTCATCGGTTGGTTATTTACCGAGCTGACCTATTTTCAGTAGCTTTTTAAGCGCCTCGAATTTTAAAAGTTATTTTTAAATGAACAGTTTGTGACATACAATATTCATTTACTTATACTGCTATGTCCGATTGTAGCCCTGCTTAGTTCAGGCTGACGTAGTCACATGTTAAACACAAGGTTCAAATTTGCATAATGTCGCAGTATTTGCCTTTGCACGACGGGACCATAAAGTTTCCTTGTATTCAACTTAAGTCCTCGTGCTATTCCCCTTCTGTGTTTTAATGCCTTAGGTATATTGTGTTTATATGTATTAATTATATGAATGTTTTTTCAAAACAGGGACCCTCATACATTAGCATGACTTTGCTGTGTTCTCCTCTTAAGAGATAGTATAGAGGAGGGAAAGGCACATGAGGCTGAGGCGCAGGGGCCCTGGGTTCGAGGCCCCGAGCTCTTGGCCCGCCTCCATCCCTCGGCAGCTGCGTACTCTTCTTCTATCCCTTAAACTTAGGAAGCTTAGCTTCATCATTTGTAACATAAGCACGACACATCACCTCACAGGGATGTAGAGCTAAACGACATAACTCTTATTTGAAAGCGGTGGCCAGTGTATTACTTTAGACAAACTGGTAAACGAGTCATTGTGAGTAGTTTGATAACTGTGACGCACTCAGTACACAAGATCCCAAGCTTCCGCTGCTGGGGAGCTGAGCCTCAAAGATCAGGTAAAACTTATCCACACCACAGGAGGCAAAGGGAACGATGTGCCGGCAAAGAAGACGGATGTTCGGGTCACACTGCCCGTGTTTCCGTTGTTGTACTACCAGTTCCCAGCTTTGTGACTTCGGGAAACTTTGTCTCTCAAAAGCTCCATTTATAGTACACAAAACCGGGAGAGGGTTACCCGAAGCTCAGAGTCGTTGTCAGAATTACGTGAGATTATGCGTGCAAATGAAAAACGTCCGTGCGTGTCCTTTAGCGCACGTTGGGCGGGGAAAGCGTTTGGGCAGAAGGAACTTTGGCATCCCCTCGGGGAACTGAAGCCAAATGTTTGCCCCGTGGTGAGGAGCCACCGCCCTGGAGAGGTGTCATCGGCCGACAATGGGGGGACTTGCGTGCGGGGTGGGGAAGACTTTACCTGGAAGGCCAAAGGTGCCTTCGGAGACTTGAAGCAAGCAAGCGTCAGTATCCACACGTATATTCCATGACGTTCTAGTATAAATTATGAGTATGTCTGGGACTCAGACCACTGCGGAAATTGTGACCATACGCCACCCATGCCTGTTGTGCAGATTTTTGTCGGTATGTGGAGGATACTCCAGAGATCCTGTGTTGAGCCCTGGTGAACACGCATTTTGAAATTTCTTCCCTGGCGGGAAGTGCGCGACATCAGCCCTGTCCTTTTCATACATGCGTGTGGGTGAGAAGAGGTCTTGAGAGTTTAGGAGATGGAGAATGAGCTGAGCATAGTTGATGCAGACAGTGAAGTCTTCAAAGAAAGCAACTTAATAAAAAGGTGATTTTAATATGCATGACTTTTACAGGGGTAACTTGTATGATGGCATCTGCCGCGAGGCTGAGAGTCTTAAACGCCGAGGCTGTTCCAAGTAGCCTCTTTAAATATAACGCACAAGTGTGGCTGCTGCACACCGACAGTTGGGGCCGGCAGCTGCGCGTCAGTAGCTGGGCAATAAAGGAAACAAGCTTTCCTGTCTCTGCTACATGGTCTGTTTACGGCTCTTGCTGTAGTCCCAGCGCCCCTCATTTTGTAACTATCGCTGTGATTTCAATTTCGCTTTTTATTTTTCTTACATTTCTGTCTCCTCCGTGGGCGTGTGTTCTTCCTCGTGTGTCACCCTTAGATGGAGGCATTTCCTGGGACTTCCTCCTTTTCTTTCTCACTCCACATGCCTTTCTGGGGTGATAGACTCCAAATCCCACCTACTCTTCCGCAACCGGCTTCTTGCGCTCAGCCTTATCTTTAGGAGGCTAATCCATATTTTTGCACACTGCAGTAGTTGCTTTATTTTTATTGCTGTGTAGCGTGTCCTTGGATGAGTAGGCCAGAATTTCTTTATCCATTACGCTGTTGATGGTTATTTGAACTATTAAGAATAGTGCTGCTCAGAACAATTTGTACATGTGATTTGCATGCATTTCTGGTGAGTATATATTTTAGATCTTTGATCACCGGGTATGCGAATGTTCAACTTTAATGGATACTGCCAATCGGTTTTTCAAAGTGTTTATCCTAATTTAAACTCCCAGTGTGTATGTGTGTGGGACTTCTAGTTCTTGTCCTCACATTCTTGTTGACACTTAATATAATCATCTCTTTATTTTAGCCATTCTGGGGATTTTAATTAATTTAATTTATTGTGATTTTAATTTGTATTTCCCTGAAGATTAATGAGATCGAGCGTCTTCTCATATGCTTCTCATTAGCCATTTGGATATCCTTTTTGAGAAAATCACTGTTCAAGTCCTTTGCCAATTTTCCAATTGGTTTATCTGTCATTGATTTAGAGTAGCTTTTATTTCTTTATTATGGAAAAACATTGTAAATATCTTCTCCCACTTGGTGGCATGTTTTTCATTATGATAGTGGCATGTTTTAATAAGCAGAAATGTTATATATTTATGTACTTAAATTTATAAATATGTTTATTTGTGGTTACTGCTTTTATTTGGCCCTGTTTGAGGAATCTTTATTACCCTAAGGTTATAACTTCTATATGATCCCGATGGAAGGCAGAACCAAACCCTTTGCAATCCACACATAATGTTTTTGTGATTAGGGGCACCTGCCTAAAATTAGGATGTGTGGTGAAGTCACTTCAGGCACTTCTTGCAAATAGACCTTTATTTTGTTACTGGTTTCAAAAAGAAAATCATGGCATGTTTTAGTTTATTATTTTTTATGGAGATTTTTACTAACGTGACTTCGTATAAGCCATCAACAACTTTAGAAAGTATGTGTTAGTATTATTCATTCCGCGATGGGGAAACATCCTGCAGATGGCTGCCTTAGCAACGTTTGCTTCCCTGATGGCAGAGCTAATAAATGGCAGGGGACCCTCCCGTCTGATTCCTGAGTCATACTCCGGCGCCAGGTGCCCTGTGAGGTTCTGCTCGTGCAGGGGACTTCTTGGTTTTGCCCACCATTGTATCATCATTGCATGGTGGCGTTCAATAAATTTTTTAAAAAAATTATTGAATAAACAGACAGTTTTTGGTTTACTTTGCCAAGATGGAGGCACGTTTGAAAATTCATTTCTCTGTTGCAGATAAAGGAAGACCTAGATCTAAAAAAATAACAGAGAGTGGAAGAGGGAAACGATATTCATACAAATTACCTCAAGAATACAACATAGAGACTGTAGTGGTTGCAGACCCAGCAATGGTTTCCCATCACGGAGCCGATGCAGCCAGGAGATTCATTCTAACCATCCTAAATATGGTAGGCAAACTTTAAAGTGCGCTTGGAATTTTTTCAAGAAAACTCTAAGGAAGAAATGCGTGAGTATAATGAAGTTCTTTAAAAATTAACTCATTACTATTCCTTTCTTTTACTGAGATCAGTAACAAAGCCTTTGGGTTTACTGAATTGACCTGCCTCAAAAAAAGATATCAAAATAATAATTCACATCATCTTGTAAAAAAAAAAAAAAAATAAATAAATAAAAAATCTTTACTTTTCGTTGTGATGTGGCAAAACTTTCTATTATTTTTTCCTCTCTTTTTTTGCTCTCTTCTTTCTATTCTCACTTATAGAAGGCCATTTGTTGAAATTAGCAGAAATGTAATATTTGTTTATATGCATGGCCCCCCCTGAAAGCACTCTAAATTATGAGGTGGAACAAAAATGGAACTTGGTGATCCACTGAGCTCTTCTATAGGTATGTAAAATTGGATGTCAGGTATAATACTAGTTGATGAGTAAGACCTAATAGCTAATAGCTAAATTTTTAACCGGCTGGATCACCTGTAGCTAATTTCAGTCGACCATTTCCGGACGGCGGTGGTCTCGTTTGCACCTAGCGTCTCATGGGTGCCTTGGTACCCAGTGAACCCTTCGACTTAATTGCATTATCATTTGGGTGAACCTCCTTGAAGGCAGAATTAGCAGGTTGTGGTGAAGAGTGGTTCTCAGGAGAGAATAAACATGGATAAAAGGCAAAAGCAAATGTCCACTTGAAATCCCTGCTACTACAGAAGGCCGGGTAAGCACCACTGATTCAAGAAGAAATATGCTCTGTTTTTGTAAAATTCCCAGTTTTCCTCTTTTCGTTATTATTGGGCTTGTTTCCCCAGAGAACAGATTTTCCCACACTTGCGTCATTTCTGCATTCTGCTCGGCCACCTCCCCGCCACCCCGCCAGCTGTCAGTGCAGGGCAGGCGAACGCGATCTAGCCAGGCCAGTCCTTTCTGACTAGTGCCATCTCTGAGAGCATGGGCTTTGTGTGCCAGTATTTTTTATGACAAATTAAATTAAACGACAAAATTTACAAAAACTCAAGGGGCCACATAAAAAATTCACCTTGCTTTCCAACACGGCAACACACCCCTCATTTTGAAAAAGCTTGGCGTAATGATGATACGAAACCATTAAGCCGCAGCGGCCCGTGAGCTTGTGTTCATGGGATCATTGAAGGCGGGAGCTTTGGAGACCTTGTTTGTATTTGGCAGCCAGTTTGGGAGAGAAAAAGACTCTGAGAAATGCCCTGGGAGGTGACATGTCGCAGGCCGAGTTTTCAGAACTGGTCCTCGGAAGGAAGGAGGGCACTGGCATTTTGTGAATTAAGAACTAAGAAAGATTCTAGGACTTCCTAGAATTCTTCTCCTCTGCATCATGAAAAGCCCAGCCTTCCCTCTGCACCCCACTGAAGTGCCCAGAACTTTAAGGCTGCAGAGAGCACCTCGGAATGCTGGGTCTAAATTTTTTGTATCTAAAATGAATTAGCTAAGTTGTTATTGCTTATTAAGCTAATGTTTTAGACAACTTAAAACTATATATATATATAAGATTTCTCAGCTAAATAAAGACTTCTCCCACGTCTGGGCTTTAAGAAAAAATTAAAAAATTTTCAGTTTTATTTTAGGATTTTTATTTTTATTTGTTTCCAGGTCTTTAACCTTTTCCAACACAAGAGCCTTGGTGTGCAGGTCAGCCTTCGTGTGATTAAGCTTGTTCTCCTCCATGAAACTCCGGTAAGAAAGTCTTCAGTTTTCAGTCCTAAATTGAGTGAGTGAGAAGTCATGTTCGGATACTTTTAAGTAAAGGGAGCATTAGGGATGTGCTTTTTGTAGATGTAAAATCCAGAAATATCTACTGAATGACTTAGGGTATCCATGAACTGGTCCTTAGTTTTGGGGAATACGTCAGCTTTATTCCAAAAATGGAATGTTCATGGTTTTCAAGGATTCCGACCACAAAACCTTAACTTTCTAAAAGTAATTTTAAAAAGCCATAGTTAATGCCAGTTTTATTTTCTTTTCTAAGCATGTGCTTATAAAGCCTTATCTGTAGTTTATTTTAAATGAAGAATATTCTGTGACATTTTAAGCAGGCTGCTTAACTGGCACTTCGTAAAACCTTTGTTTTTAAATTACAGAAATAACGAGTTACTTAAGTTCAGAAGTTCCACATTCTTAGTATTCCATCGAACCTCTCTCCTTTTACCAAAGAACATTAAACAGATTTTGTAATTATTGTACCTCACCAAGTTTTAAGACTTTTAGCTCAGGCGACATCAACCCTGAATGTCTCCCGAATTCAAATTACTGCTGCGATCAGCAGTTGGCTGTGGTCACTGCAGACCCCCCCTCAGTTTCTAGTGTTTTGTGTCTCTGAGCATAATTTGCCTCAAAGTAAAATCTCTTCTTTTGCAGGCAGGTCTCTATATTGGGCACCATGGAGAGAAAATGCTGGAGAGTTTTTGTAAGTGGCAACATGAAGAGTTCGGCAAAAAGAATGACATACATTTAGAGATGTCAACCAGCTGGGGAGAGGACATGGCGTCTGTGGATGCAGCCATACTTATAACAAGGTAAACGTCCCCAAGCCAGTTCAGTGACAGTCCTCATTTGATGGCCACGCTGTTAATCCTACCTATGCCTTCACAGAGTGCTTGGATTCTAGATTTTGTTCCAAAAAAACTTTAAGCATAATGCTGTCAGTCGTTTCCCTCAGTTTGCTGTAACTGCTTTTTGAACTACCATTTATTGGACGGCATATTGACAAAACGTTTTTAAGGTGAAGATATAGTCGTTGATGATGATCAGTGAAAGCTGTGGTGAGTTATGGTGGAACTTTGAAATTCTGAACCTTGAACCTGCACTCTGTGTGTTTCAGTCATCACCTTGTAAAGTAATCCAGTATATTAAATTCAGAAAAATGTCAAACTTTCTGTTTCAACCTGAGAAAAAGGTTTCAATTAAGTTTTGAGCTAATTAATTTTGAGCTGCATTGTGAACGTCTGTAGTTCTCATAAGCGTTTGAAATGCAGCCTTAATATAAATTTAAGAACACAAAATAATGAGCAACAATGTACTCTCCATGAGTATTCTATATTAATAATTATTGATAAACAGATCTTGCTTAGAGTTAGTAGAGATGAGCAATAATTAATTGTTCAGTAGGAACTTAATTTTCATATCAGTAACGTTGGTATTTCACGTCACATAATGCACAGTAACATTTAAACTTGATTTTCTGTAATGAGTTGAATGCGTGGTAGCTTCTGTTGCTGAATTACATAAAAGCTGTTCTAGTTATAAATAATTCATAAAGATGAAAAAATCTCCATGCAAAACACAACTGGACTTCCACGATTAGGTGTGCCTGATACTGGACTACTGCAATTAATAAGCATACAACTGGAAAATATTTATTTGGCAACTGCTTCCAATCATTGGAGAATAAGCAATGCAAGACTGCAACTCTGAAAGAAGGAAGATTTATTAAGTCAGCCCCACAGTCAACCCAGCTTTTTGCCTGGGGACAGTTTTTCGACTGCACGCTGAAATCTAGGCAGAGCACAGCGGTCCTGCCGAGGACGTCAGAGACGAGGGCCCTGTGCAGGGAAAAGTGCCCAAAAGCCCATGTGCAGGTCACCTGTGAGCCCCTTGAAAGGCTAGTCTGAACACGCTGCATGCAGACATCAGCTGCCCACAAGTTATCAGAATGCCGCTGCTGCTGTGGGGTTCGGATTTTAAAAAGACACCCGGGGTCCCGCAGATTCGGGCTACAAGAGTGGAGCAAGAGTGTTAGTACCTTAGTCACTGTGCCTGGAGTTTGGCTGAGAAAACAGGAAGGCTCTGCCTTCACAGCAAGGACCCTGATCCAGAGGAACGCCTGTCCTTGACCTGCCCTCACAAAGCCGAAGCCACACCCCAGTGAGGCCTTCAAGGGCAGATAGTTTGCAGTTTTCGTGCCAGCGGTTCACAGGGGCTTGGGAATCAGCTCCTACCTTCCAAAGAATAAGCTCCGACCCACCGAAGTTCAGAGTGATCAGCCAGTAACGGATCGGTCTCCTACGATAAAAGTTAGCGCTCTTCGGAGGAAGATAACAGAATCTCGAGTCTCTGTAATATACCGTCCACAATGTCTAAAACGTAATCAAAATTAGCCAAGCAAAGAGAGATAAAAATGTGACCCATGGTCAAGGAAAAGTAGTCAATAGAAACATTTATATAGCTATTTGAGAAATACAGGAATAAAGATAAAACGTTAACCTATAATTCCCCTACCTAGGAGTAATTATAGGTAACATTTTAAAGTATGTTCCTTCAGTTTTGTTTTCTATGTATTTGAGTAACTAAATACATATATTTGTAACATTGGGCTCATACTCTACATGCAAGTTTTGTTTCATTTCACTGACACTGTGACAATTTCATTTCTTATCCCCAAAGCCATTTTTTATTCAAAACTCTGAAAAAAGAATCTCCTTCATCCAATATTTTTTTCTGCGATAAAGCTTTAAAAACCATACTTTAAAAAATTAAATTTATTGGAGTGACATTGTTTAATAAGATTATCTAGGTTTCCAGTGTGCAATTCTATGATACATCATCCGTATATTACGCTGTGACCACCACCCAGAGTCACATCTTCTCCCATCACCATGTACTTGACCCCCTTTCCCCTTTACTATCCCCTCACGCCCTTTCCCTCTGGTATTTTTACAGACTGTTGTCTGTGTGTACGAGCTCTTATCTGCTTTCCTTGTTTGTTGCTTTCGGTTTTTTATCTCATACATGAGTGAAATCACATAGTTCTTAACTTTTTCTGTCTGACTGATTTTGCTTAGCATGATATTCTCAGAAAAGATGAAATAAAAGCCACACTTCTAACCAACCACACTTCATCATTACCTTCCTTACTGCCAGTCCCCACTGGCATGGCCACACAGGCATCCTCTTGGAAAGGAAAAAGAGGTGTGTGGTGAAGAGAATATAAGGAATAATAAAGTTAGCAACTGCCTGTGTACCCTTCCATGTAGAGGAAACAATATGACCCATGGAGTTTAAGTTCTCATTTTATATACCATTTTATAATACATATTTTCCCTTTGAAATCTAGTCCAAATATTTTCTTATTTTTATTTTTTTAAAGACTTTATTTATTTATTTTTAGAGGTAGAAAAAGGGAGGGAGAAAGTCGGGGAGAGAAACATCGACATGAGAGAGGAACATCAAGTTGCCTCTCGTATGCACCCTACCTGAGACTGAGCCTGCAACCCAGACTTGTGCCCTGCCTGGGGATCGAACCCCCAGCCTTTCGGTTTTCAGGACAATGCCCAACCAACTGAGTCACGCTGGTCACGGCAATATATCCTTGTTTTTAAAGAGTTCTTCAGGAAACACCGTAGCATAATTCTCAAGTAAGGCATGAACATATTCTCATGGTACGGGCCGCTCAAAGGTAGCCAGTGTTGAGTTGGTATGTATTCATGTTATACATGGTTTTCTCCACTTGGTTTTTTTTTCCACTTTATGCTATGTTTTGTAAGTCCTTTCATATCATTAATTGTGGAAAGCAAAATAATGTCCATGTCTTAATCCTCAGAAACTGTGAATATGTTCCTTTACATGGAAAGAGGGACTTTGCAGGTGTGGTTAAGGATGTTGCCATGGGGAGACTATGCCAAATTATCTAGATGGGTCCAATGTAATCACAAGAATCCTAAAAGATGGAAAAGGGAACAGAAGGTCAGAGCCAGAGAGACTGGAAGATGCTCTGCAGCTGGCTTTCAAGATGGTGGCAGGGCCACCAACCAAAGGAGGCAGGCAACCTCTCGAGGCTGCAGAAGGCCACCCAGTGGATTCCACCCGAGAGCGTTAGGGGCAGTGCAGCCCCGAGGGCACCTTGATTGAACCCAGCAAGAGCTGTGTTTGGCTTCAGACCTCTCGACCTATAAGATAACACATTCCCATTGTTTTAAATGACTAAGTTTGTGGTAATTTGTTACAGCAGCAGTGGGAAACTGATGTAACTGTATCAGTCTGTATCATTCGGAGAAGACATTTTATTGCATATCAGTATCCTAATTTACATAATTATTTTATATCTATAGCTTTCTGATTTTTTACATTTAGAGAAAAACACATAAACGTCTTTATCTATAGATCGTTGTAAACATGTGCTAGCATTTATTTGGGATGATTAAATAGTATCCGATATTGTATTTAAAAATATAATCTTCCTTATTGTCAAATGCTCACAAAATGCAACAAGCTTCATGTTTAGCCATAGGCTGGGACAGTTCGAAAAGAATGAACTAAAGGTAGCAGTACTGGGATTTGTGAGACTCTTCTCAATAATGTTCTTCAGGAAAACACACGACAACTTGCTTTTCCTGGCCTCAATCTGCTGGATCAGGACAATTGAGAAAATCATTATTCCTCCTCAGGTTTCCAAAACTTGAACTGCTACCACAGGGCTAAATGTCGTATTCTCTGTGAACAAATTGTGCTTTCCAAAGATAAGACAAAATAAGGCATTATTATTATATTTCTAGGGTATCTTTTAGCTATGGGTAGAAAACCTAAGCTTTGTTGTCTAAACAGGACTTGTGTTCAAAACTTAATGGAAAAGTCTTTTTGTAGGTCAGCTTTGTTTGATAGGCAAAGTTTTGCCTAGCCACTTCCCATCTCATGGAAAAAGAATTTGTACACCTCCTGGATCCTGCAGTAGAAATGGTGACCGCAGTGTTTCACACCCTGATAACTAGGACTTAGAGTAGGACTTAATAGAGCACTTCTGGTTTTTTGTTTTTGTTTTTTGGGAAGTAATTAGAATAAAAATCTGTGGTTGAAAATGGAAAAAAAAAATCTGCCAAAGGCTATACCCATATTAAATGCTAATAGCCACTGACAAATAATCCTCCCTTTCTTCGCCTGCGGAGATGAGGTTTCTGTGGCGGACATTCGTTTCTCCATGTCACCATGTTCAGTGCCGAACAGTGAAAATCCGCCCGCTAAAGAGAGTGTTTTACTGCTAAGTGACCTAGCACCATTTGTTTAGGAGAGTCTAAATAAAGAGTTTGACTAATTATAGACGAATCCCTTTCCAGTTAGTGTAAGATAAAGGTAGGCAGACATTTAGCTTTGCAAGGAACTTGTGAGAAATAAAAGAACTGTTTTAAACTCCTTGGATTTCACATTCTCACCCTTATGCGACAAATGAAACTCATAACCAGCCTAGTTTCTAGTGAATGCTCATCCGAGATAGTTATTAAATTTTAGCTCAGCTATTAATTTTGGTTTCAACTAAAATGAATAATGTTTGTATGAATCCAAACCTATCTGCAGTAATATATTTGTTAAGTTGTTCTGTGCCTACGATGAAGTAAATAGTTTCAAGCTGACTTAGTGCTTTGGGCTCATAGTAACAAAAACACAAAACATATCGTCCCAACTGTCAGCTCTGTGATTTCTTAGTGTAATTTTCACATTTCTCTTTGAAATCAGGGAGAAGGCCTAAGTCTATGTCCCTTGAAAACACTCTTTAATTTAAAATTTCACTTTATTAATGATATTTTTGCCCTTCCTATTTACTGAAATGCTTTTGGTGTACGTACAGCACTTCTGAAAGTTAGTTTTAAACTAATGACATTGGCAAGAAAGATAGAAAATTTAATAAAATGTAGAAATGGCAGAAATATATTAATTTAGTACAAATCATAGGATAATATTTGAATGAGTCATTTATAGGTATAACCCAGGGCACTATAAAACTCTACAATGAGACTTATTCTCAGATGCATCTTCATTCTTGGAAATTAAAGGCTACATTTCATTTTTTTTCAATATAAATCAGAACTTAAGCAGAATTTATTGGCCTTCCCAGTTGCCAAAGTCTAACAGTATCATTTCCATAAACTCACATAATGAAACTCTGTGATGCAGACTTCAGGCGCGCAGAGCCATCCTGAGCCAAAAATGAGAGAATTTGAATTCACATGATCACAGGTCTAGGCAAACAAATCCCCCAGCCCCCCAATAAATCTTAGAATATTATGAAAATGAAGAATATGTTACTGTGGTCCTCTGGAAAGCAGTTGAAGATTAAGCATTATAGTCTGATCTGAAGTTTTGAAACCCGGCTGACAATTTGTTCATCAATTGTATCGAGAGGTATTTCCAGTGCTCCAGTGCTTTTGAATAAAAGGCCTGGTGTTTTTGAAATAATGTGCTTTATTCATTTGTTTGCTAAGTGAACAGAAATTGGCAGTGCGAAGAACTCTAAGTGCCCTTGACAATAAGCAGTGCATTTGTCCTAGTTTTATCATGTTGTTTAGTTACAGATGAAGTCCCTTGTTTCACATTATGTAAATCAAATAGTCATGTTGCAGCCTCATGCATTATGATGTGATTTTCTGCACGTTCAGAAAAAGCACATAAAATCCCTTCCCCCTTACATCTGAATATACTTTACACTCAGTGATTCTTGGCGTTAAGGTGAAGATTTGATTTTAGGTTTCTTTAATTTTCTGCATTCCCATATTATTCAGTATCATTTGTTTTGGGTGTTTCTCCTTTTACTGGCACAGTCAATTGCAAAATAGAACTATCCATTATTTCATACAATTCCCCAGGCTCCTTCCTCACCGATCTGGGGCTGTTATCACAGAGGTGATTGTGTTCATCCTCTTCTTTGCTTTCAGAGTAGAGGCCTATTTTATTGACCATTGTGGTCTTCCCCTTATGCAGTGCTTGGCATATCAGAGACATATAATGAAACCCACCACATCCAATTGTATAGGCAGGTTGTGTGCTACTCAGCGGTAGAGGGAGCCATTTATTATTGTGTCTGTAAATGTACCCCTAGAAATAAGGAGTATACAACCTAAACTCTAGGCATGGTGTCCCTGTGGTAGATTTGATTTCAATATCTTCTAACGCAGAGAAAGACTAACTACTACTTGGTCATTTATCGGTGAAAAAGCATGTCAGCAAAGCTGTTCCATTTTTCTCCATCTGTGGTGATATTCAGACTCTGAATATGTTACACCACTTGGGGGATATATTTTCCTGTATCATTTCGTGTTGGTTTTGAACCACAGAAACCAACTTTGCCCAAGTCGAGCACCAGAAGAAGCGTCGTCTTCGATTAAAAAAAAATTTTTATACCCTCACCCAAGAACAAGCTTATTGATTTTAGAGAGAAGGGGAGAGAGAGAGGGAGAGAAATGTTGATGTGGGAGAGAAAAATCGATTGATCACCTCTCACATGTGCCCTGACCGGGAATTGAACCGCAACCCTTCTGTCTACAGGCTGACATTCCAACCAACTGAGCCATACCAGCCAGGGCAGGTTTCTTTTTTTGATAGCTGGGGAAATTTTGTGTAGGACCTAGAGTCAAAGACAGCATTGAAGAACCAGACCGCAAGAAAGACAGTGAAGCCCTGGCTGGGCAGCTCGGTTGGAGTGTCGGCCCGTACACCAGAAGGCTGCAGGCTCTGTCCTGGTTGGGCACATACCTAGGCTGCGGGTTTGATCCTTGGCTAGGGTGTGTTTGGGAGGAAACTGATCAGTGTTTCTCTCTCACATCGATCTTTCTCTCTGTCTCTGTCTCGCTCTCTCAAATTAATAAACATATACTCGGGTGAGGGTTAAAAAAACAGAAAGACAGTGAAAGTGGAGGGGGTTAGGAAAAAAAGGCAGTGAGTAAGGACTCTCCAGAAATCTCAGCTGCTGGGTTTGGATGATCCAGGGCCATCTCTTGCTATGCCATCCACCTTAGGTCCTCTGAAAAAAATGTTATTAATTGCAGTCAACGTGAATGTCTTATTTAGGCAGTTCTACAGTCTTTTAAAGAGTTTGGTAAAGCTAGGTGCATGATATAAAATATAATAGTAGAATAAGGCCTACATGGCTAGTTTCTATGTATATTAAGATCTGAAGTTAACAATAAACATGTATGTCTTACTATTCTTAATTTACTCCATGGTCGGTCACAGATTGGTTCACTTCCTTTAAATATGTGATAATCTGGCTGACTAGATGATCAGAAAGTGTTCGTATTTGTAGGCATATAGGAATTATAGGGAAAAAATGTAATAAAACCCTTTTATATGCAAAATTAAGCCAAAAGCAGAGTGCTCTGGCCAAAAAAAAAAAAAAAGTAGTATGCTTCTGAGGTAATGTGATAGCTGCCCTGGCAAAAGTCTGTTGGACGCAGAAATGTGGGTTCTTGGGTTTAGTTCCCACATGAAGGAAAACCGCTCAGGTTTTGCAAAGTAGGGAAGTGGAGCTGAAGTGATGACATACAGCCGGAACCTGTAGCTACTCACACCTTGAATGGAAGTGTGATGTGGTAAGAGCTCTGCAAACAAGCACAAGGCGTCGAAAGGAAGCGTTCTATCTCAATAATGCCCCCAGGTTAGGAAAAAATAGCACCTCGTGTAACATTCTTACCAATGAAGCACTGAGTAAAAGCCTATACTAAACTGCCCTGAAGTGGCCCTCTGTCACCTTAGACTACACAAGGCATCATAAATGAGATTAACTAAATGAGTTCACAGTGGAATTCCAAAACTCAAAATGACAACATCTTCCATTGTAAAAGCCAAGAACCACAGTAAAGAATAACTTTTTTAGAAAAAGGTGACAGGGATTGTAAAATCATGTTCTCACAATTAAAAACAAACAAAAAAAATCATTCAAAATGTTAGAATAGGATGGTTTACAAAAAAGAACAGCTGATTTGAAAATTGAGGAAAATTAAACATCTCTAACAGAAATTATTTATACTTAAAATTTTAATTTCTGAGTTGAAACTCAGATTAGATACAGTTGAAGGGAGCACTAGTGGATTGGATGATACATCTGAAGGAATTCTCCCAGAAGGCTGCACGGGGTTGTTAAGAGATGGAAATACAAAACCGTATTTGAGAATTACAGACATTAAAATGAGAACAAACATGCACTTGAAGGAGATCCAGTAGAGAGGTAAGGTGAGAGGAATTAGCTAAATAGAAAATAGTAAGAATATTCTTGTGTTCATGGATCTTCTAATTGAGAAACATACCAAGTACCAAAGAAGATAAATAAAAACAAAATCAGCATCTAGATACATCTGGGTGGGACTACAGAGCTATGAATATGAAAAGAAATCTTAAAATTAACCAGAAACCATAATGTATGCCATTTATAACTCAATAAAAATGTTAACCAGAAAACGAGTGCATGAAAGAGCAAGGTGATTGCAGATTTTTAATCTATATTTATGAATGCTTAAAGTTTGCTTTTAGATAGTGTACCTCAAAAGTTCGTAATTTGCAGTGGAATGTTCTCCAAGATATAGCAGTCAAATGAAAAGCAAATTATAGAATATTATTCATGGTTAGACCCCAGCTGTGTAAAAATACTTAATTCTCATGCCGCTTTAGAATGACTATCTGTCTTTTAAAAATTGCCAATCTTATGGTATCAAATGGTATGTTGTTTTAAATTGTATTCCTCACATT
Organism: Mormoops blainvillei; assembly: GCA_004026545.1. Taxonomy (NCBI): domain Eukaryota; kingdom Metazoa; phylum Chordata; class Mammalia; order Chiroptera; family Mormoopidae; genus Mormoops; species Mormoops blainvillei. Next base: position 27,461 of record PVJD01010995.1, on the reverse strand, counting down.
TAAATCTTTAATCTGGAAATTATTTTTGGGTCATGTGAAGTAGAGATTTTAGAATACTTTTTGAACAAGAAACCACGTCCCAATACCAGATGCTATTTTTTTTGTAATAAACAAATGAAATCCTGTAAAATTCAAAACAAGATGGAATTTTACTTTTGAAGTATTGACTGTGAAATAGGAGAACATGTTTCAGGGTTATACTAGATAAAAAGGTACTGTGAAAAATTTAATTCTCACATTTTCTTAGAACTAAAAATTATTTAATCTCATTTTCAGTTTTATTAAATTCCTAGATAGAGATCATGGTTTATTATTCATACAACTATTATTTGTAGAAAAGTTTTTTACTTCAATTTTATATTTTTCTTTCTAGAAAAGATTTCTGTGTACACAAAGATGAACCATGTGATACTGTTGGTAAGTGTCTATACAAATTTTTACACTTTTGAGAAGTTCTGGGGACTTTGAACACACTGTGGGAAATTATTGGAGATTACTGCTTTTAATGGAATATTTTTAGAATGTTAGAGTTATATATTTCCAATTTATGTGTTTAATCATTTGTCAACACTTCAGTTATTAATGACACAGCTTAAAGATATGTATACACTATACATTTGAAAAAATTTTAAATGATGCTTTAAGAATATAATGAGTTTTTATTTGTTATTTTGCCAGGGATTTACATATGGGTTTAATAAAATTGTATTATTATTGGTAAACCAAGGCAAAATATATTAATGACAGTATGATTGACCTTTTGTAGGCTAACAGATTTGTTTTTAAGTTCTATATGCTTGAAGTTCTTTGCAGTCAAAGGAAGTCCAATTAATTTGCATGCCTAATGGCAATTTTGATACATGGAATGGTAAATTTTCTATGCATTTGTCTTAGATATCTAAAATCCTTTAAACATAACCATATAGCCAATAGAATCTATGAAACCACAGTTCTAGATATATGCTAATATAAATTCATCTATATAAATTTACCTATCCAATAATAAACAACTATATATAGATATAAATCATACAGCTATATATAGCTTTAAGTCATGTAGCTGCATATAATAAGATTTTTTGGTAAGACGAATGTAAGAGTCGTAATCTGGTTTTGACGTCACGTGGGGTCGTTTCTACAGGGTAATAAGTATCTTAACCATCTTGAGGTTCTTTGTAAGATGAACCATAAAAAGGGTATAAAAACAGAATAAAGGGTTATAGGTATTTAAAAAAGAATTCCAACTAGCTCCGTTAACATAAGTTCTCATCAACCTCCTCATGTGATTAAAATCTGAAATCATAAGTGGGAAATAGTTAAACAAAATAAAGCAGATGATGATGGAGTGAAAGGAACGTTTGGTTCCAAAGGGACTTTAAACATCAGAAGAACTGGACACCTCAGGAAAAACTGCCTTGACTTAGGGAGGATCTTTATACTGTTAACTCACTTACCTGCTTCCGGCAGTTTTCCTCGTCTCTTCTTGCCTGGCTCTCCATACGTTAAATCTTAAATGTAGTTTAAATCAACCCAACCATGGAAACTTTTGATCACCAATAAAGCTTGTCTCAAAATAACGACCTTTTCTCCCCTTAAACAGCTATGTTGCCCCTGAAGCCTTCTTTAATATAGACCGATTTCTTGCTTCATTTGAGCGAAATCAGCAGTATCTTCAGTAACTGTGCCCCTTATAGCATGGGCCCATGGACTAAGGGGCAAGACTAATGTGAAGCAAATCAGTTTCTTTTTTTGGTTATGCCTGTGTTTCACGTCTTGCTAAATCTGCTCATTGAAAATAGCATTCTTTTTTGGTCGTGTGTGCATCTGTTATCTATGAAGCTTGCTTTCTGGTTTAAAGCCTATTTGATTAATGAAGTACCGTGGTGTGTGGGGACAACCAAGAAAGTGGTGCAGTCAGCCCCAGCTCCGTTAGTGCTGCCCGTTAAGAGCTTGTTGCTGCACAGGGTGTGGGAAGTCCGATGCCCTTCCCGAGGTCTCTCTGGACTCCTGCGTGCTTAGATTCTCGGGGCCACCTCTGGCATCACTAAATCCTAGTCTTCCTCTCTGTGTCTAATGGCAGTTCATTTTCTCAGCCCAGATATGAGACAGGAGTCTTTCTCCTGTTTAGCCTTGAACAGAATAAAAATCTGAAATATTTCTTCAGAAGAGAGAAAGTGAAAACTTACAACCACCACATCAGAAGAGCAGTCTCTTCATTCCATTCCCTGTCTCTCCCCAGCCCCCCCAAATCTTCTTCTTACATTGACTGTGCTCATGCCTAGAGACACACTTGGAGAAGGTTTATAGACATTTGTGAGAATGCGCGTGTTGACTGCCACCCGTGACCCGTGCACCTACACCATGCAGTGACAGTGTCGTGGAGGAAAAGGATACTTCTCTGGTGATGGGTCATGATTAGTCCAGGCCCATCACAGCATCCTTTTAGGACCACAGTCCTAAACCAGTAAGCAAATGGCACTGCCATGTTGGGACATGTGACCTGTCACCCATAATTGCCTCGTTAAGCTGAAGAGAGGACCATTTTTCATGGTGAAGCTTGTTCATATATGTCCTCTCTGGATGTAAACAAAGAAGCTATAATCGCAAAGGAAACCAGCCTTGGGATGAACCTGAACCCAAACACCGCAGCGCAGAGCGGGAAGGGGGCCTGGCCCCTTGCTTGCGTTGTGGAATCCCTGCTCTCTCCAGCCCTGGGCCCAGTCTGACCTCTGGCCTTCAGAAGGCGTGAGCCAGTAAATATGTTTAGCGTTGAAGCCAATTTAAGATTTTTATTTCTGTAACTTGCAGCCTAAGGCATAGATCTTCTCTGACATTCACGTATGCATTTATAAGAAAAGAAAGGACAATATTAATAATTTCCACTATTATTAAGAGGGTGCTGGTAACTTGCTCTGTGACTTGTTCCAAATATTAAACAGGCATGTGTAGCTTATTGATCATTTTAATAGCTCGCAATCTCTCGTATAATAAACCAAAATGGATTTAGGGCTTAAATCAAGAAAATGTTTATCGACACACATTTTAATTTTTTTCTATTTTTTCATCATTTTTATTTTTCAATTACAGTTGACATACATTATTATATTAGTTTCAGGGTGTACGCCCCGGTGATTAGACATTATATAATCTATGAAGCGACCATCCTGATAAATCTCCCACCCATCGGACACCATACATGGTTATTAGAATATTATTGACTATATTTCATATGCTGTACTTTACACCCCCATGACTATCCTGTAACAACCAATTTGTACTTCTTAATCCTTTCACCTTTTTCACCCATTCCCCTAACACCCTCCAATCTTGCAGCCATCAAAATGTTCTCTGTATCTATAAGTCTGTTTCTGTTCTGTTTGTTTTCTTTTTTTATTCAATTGTTGATATGTATTGATTGCCATTTTATGGTTCACATATTTTATCTTTTTTTTTTCTTCTTAAAGGAGACCTTTCATTAATACTATTTGGTTGTAATGAACTCCTTTAGCTTTTTCATGTCTGGGAAGCTCTTTATCTGTCCTTTGATTATAAATCGCAGCATTGCTAGGTAGAGTAATCTTGGTTGTAGGTCCCTGCTTGTTATCACTTTGAATATCTCTTGCCACTTTCTTCTGGCCTAAAAAGTTTCCATTGAGAAATCACCTGAGTCTCATGGGAGCTCCCTTGCAGGTAACTAACTACTTTTCTCTTGCTACTTTTAAGATTCTCTCTTTGTCTTTAACCTTTCGCAGTTTCATTATGATGTGTCTTGGTGTGGGCCTCTTTGAGTTCATCTTGTTTGGGACTCTCTGTACTTCCTGGACTTGTATGTCTATTTCCTTCCCCAAGTTAGACAAGTTTTCTGTCATTATTTTTTCAAATAGGTTTTAAATTTCTTGTTTTCTCTCTTCTCCTTCTGGCATCCCCATGATGCGAATGTTGGACTGCTTGAAGTTGTCCCGGGGGCATCTTACACTAGTCTCATTTTTTTTTTTCTTTTTGCTGTTCCAATTGGTTTTTTTTAATTGTTTGTTTCCTTATATTCCAGATCACTGATTTGATTCTCATTTTCAATGACTCTGTTGTTGATTTCCTGTAAATTATTCTTCATTTCAGTTAGTGTATCCTTCATTTCTGACTGGTCCTTTTTTATGCTGTTGAGTTTTTCACTAAATTCACTGAGCTTCCTTATAACCAATGTTGTGAACTCTGTATCTGATAGATTGCTTGTTTCCATTTGGTTTAGCTCTTTTTCTAGAGTTTTGTTCTGTTCTTTTATTTGGACATGTTTCTTTGACTTCTCATTTTGGCAGCTCCCCTGTGTTTGTTTCTATGTAGTAGGTAGACCTGCGTGTCCCAGTCTTGGTATCGTGGCCTATTGTAATAGGTGTCCTGTAGGGTCCAGTGGCACAACCACTGCAATCACCCAAACTGGGCACTTCAGGTGCACCTCCCATGTGGGCAGAGTACATCCTCCTCTTGTGATGAGCCTTGATTGCTGTTGGCATGTCAGTGGGAGGGCTTTACCCCCAAGCTAATTAGCTGCAAGGACTGGCTGTGACCACCGACCTCTGACCACCATGGAGGATCAGCTGTGCAAAGGCCCACCTCACAGAACAGAACTTCCTTCTGCAGGACTCTGGTGCTGCTGAGTCTGCCCCCTGCATGTGTTGCTTGTGGAGGTGGTTGGGCGATAGTGCTTCGACTTGGTGTAAAACTGTCCATTGGGCGCACTGACCCTGGGACCTTCTAGGAGGTGCAGGTCAAGTTCAACCGCTTCCTGTGTTCTGCCCAGGGCCGAATGGCTTAAGCTACGAAGCGATGGCTGCTACTTGAGCTGGGCTTGGTGGTGTTTTGTCGAGGCCAATCTGCAAGCTAAGGCTGGCTGCTGCTAGTGCCAAGCCTGGAGCCACTTGGCAAGAGGTACAGGGCATGCTATGGCCAGGTGCTGCTTGTTTGAAAGTTTTCAGGGTATTCTGAAACATGAGCCACGAAAAGCCATTCGTGTGAAGAAAACCACTGGAAACAGCATGGGTGAGCCTGAAAGTTGGGTGGTATGACACCTCAGGTAATTACCAGGGTGGGGAAACAGTGTGAGCCAGGGAGATGGGGACTCAGATATGGCGCCTGCCTGCCAGCTCTGGGTAAGGGGCTCATCAAAGGAACAATGGCCTCTGCCAGCACTTCTGTCTGGGAGAAAGCTGCCCCCAGCTCTTGCCCTGATGCCGGACACTTCAGTTTCTCCCTGCGTGTCTCTGGTGCTTTTCAAGCTGCTGCTCCAGTGCCAAAGCTCAGAGGGAATGAGTCTTAGTAAGTCTGTGTGTGGGCCCTTTAAGAGGAACTGCCTGGGACTCCAGGAGCCTTCATCTCACTCAGCCACAGTCCTCACTGGTTTTTCACTGCCAGAAGTTATGGGGGCTTCTCCTCCTGGCTCTGGACCTCTGGGCTGGGCGCCTGGTGTGGGGCTGGGACCCCTAGCTCCTCGGGGGGACCCCCACAGCCAAGGTATCCCTCCTGATTGTATCTGCCACACGAGGGTGCGGGAGCAGCCCATTCTGCAGTGCCCCCACTCCTGCCAGTCTCGATGCAGCTTCTTCTTGTATCCCCTAGTTGTAAGGCTTCCATTCAGCCAGACTTCAGGCGGTCCTGCATGATGGTTGCTCTGTAGCTTAGTTGTAATTCTGATGCATTTGTGGGAGGAGGTGAGTGTTTACCTACGCTGCCATCTCGCCTGGAAGTTTACACACGTTTCTAAGTCTCATGTTATGTACGGGTTATATTTTTGTCAGATGCTTAAGTCAGTGTGTCCTTTCTTTCTTTCTTTTTTTAATTATGACTGATGTGAAGTCAGCCTGTTTCATTTCAGATACTGTAATGAAATTAATGAAAGAGGAAGGAGAAGGGCAATATGTGGATTTAGTATTGATTAGTTTGGGTAATATGGGCCTAAATGATAGCTTTAACATGACAGTTTTCCTACACTCCTGGGTCTAGTGAGAGAGGAAGGACAGCAGTTAATACTTTTGAATTTATATTATTAAGTTGAGTTATAAATGGTGAGGAATGCCTATATTTTATTTATTTTTGAGAGGACGAATTTTTATTTGATACGTTGGACAAATAACATTGTGTCAGTTTAAGGTGTACAGCATGTTACTTCATTACGTTTGTATATTGTACTATGGATATTGTAATAATATTTATCACACTACATACTTATTATTATCTATTTCAATATACTGTACCTTAGATCTCTGTGGCTTATATAATGCTCATTATACGTGTGTACCCTTAAACATCTTCAGTCAGGTAACTGCCATTTTATTCTCTCTCTTTTTTACATGTTGAAGTTTCTTTTTTGGATTCCATATATGAGTAATACATGGCACTTGACTTTCTCTGACTTATGTCGCTTAGCATAATGTGCTCAAAGCCCACCTATGCTGTTGCAAGTGGTAGGGTGTCCTCCTTTCTTATGTCTGAATAATATTCCATTGTGTATAGATATACACCTCTTTAAAATTTTTTAAATTTTTCATTTGTAGTTGACGTACAGTATCATACTAGTTTTAGGTGTGCGCCATGGTGGTGGACATTTACACGCCTTCCAAAGTGGCCAACCTGGCACCCGTCCAGCACCAGACATAGTTATTACAATGTTAGTGTCCATAGTCCTTACAGGAATGCCAGCATTTCAAAAGCAATGGCAAGATTTATGCCGTGCTATAAAATGTGAGCCACACTTGCATGGGCATTATCTTATTTAATTTATTCAAAATACGAACCCCAGTTTTGAAGTCAGGGCATCTAGATTTCAATCGGAGCTCTGCCGCTACCTATGTGAATGTGGGCACGTTAGTTAACACCTTGGAAGTTTGGATTCCTCACCTTTATTTTTTTTATAAAGCCAACATTTTCATAATGAACATGTAAAATCCCAGAATTGCTTCTTTCATGTCTAAACTTCCTCACCACTAAATGGAGAAAATACTAGTGCCACGCTTCTCGGTTGTGGAGTTTAGCATCCGTATATCGTTATGGACCTTCCTGTGATTGTATTAAAATGTTGCATCAGGTGGGGTACAAAAACAGAGGCTGTGTTACTGACCTCACAGGATGTCGTGAAACTCTGACACTTGCAAAGGCAGCTATTTCTTAATTGGCACTCGGTGTGCACTAACTTTCATCACTTCCCTTTTTGGTTTAATCTTTATTATATTCTTTTCCATTACTGTTCAGGCCACTTGTCATGGACATAGACAGCAGTGTGGCGATGGCTGGGGGCGGGGTGCCGCTTCCTTCTGTTGCCGGCAGAGAGGGGGCGGATGTGTCCAGGACCATGGTCGGTCAGTAGTGGCGCTGGCCTCTGCCGCGGGGCTTCCTCCATTATGAGGGTCCGCTTTCCTTCATAGCACGATGTGTTTGTGACTGGAGGGAACTCCAACGAGAACACTCGAAATGAGAAAAGTGTCTTTGAATGAAGTTATAGAATAAAACCGTACAAATTAAAATACACACAGAAGTGGTAAATATAGCCTTGGAAATCATTGTTTGCCAGCATTTCCATGTTGAGACAATAGGATATTTTGCTGATTTGCTGCTGCAAAAGGTAAGTGTGTCTTAAACGAGGTGGGCTTTAGCAGTGTTCCGGGGTGTTACAAATAAATGTGTCAGTCGACAAATTGTACTTATTTATTAAGCTTATATTCAAAAAACTAAACAGCTCTTAGAGTGTAAAAGGGAAAAGTTGTTTTAGCACCCCCAAAATCACACTTTTTTCAGTTGTTTCAGGTAAATGGTTTGGTAGATTGGTAGGTAGGTATCTAAGTACTGGAAGAAAAAATTCTGTGAAATGTTTTAGTCAACAAAATATCAATTCTAAAACATGTGCGTTCACCCTTTAACATTCCTGAAATTGAGATTCATTTTATGATCAATGGCCTATTAGAATTGTGTCATAGTTCAATGCCGAGTTTTAAAAATCCTAGGCTGGATGAACTGTGATGTGTCATGGCATCCTTATATTTCAGGAGAAATAAAGTGTAATTCTGGATGGAAGAGCTAGTTACTTACACAGGGTCCAGCAGAAGTAACACCTTCTTCTGGAGTGTGGTTGGTAGGTAATAATATGGGTGTAATAATTTACAGCTTTAATTTGAACATTTCCCCTAAAATGTATTATGGTGTGCTGGAGTGTGATATTGTTATGTCCCAGAATGGCATGCTTATGATTTTGTAATAAAAGATTTTTGTAATAAAAGAGGGGGCGTTATTTGTGCCGGACCCTGTATCCTGGTATTGACGGTGAAGTTGCATTACTTTCTGTAACAGTCCCCAAGAATGTCCACGACCTAATCCCTGGAACCTAGGAATATGTTAGGTTACATGGCAGAGGGGAATGAAGGTTGCAGATGAAAGTAAGGCTATCAGTCAAGTGACCTTAAAATCGGGTTATCCTGGGCCAACCTGCTACGCCCAATGAAACCATGAGGGTTCTTGGAAGTGGAAGACCTTCGAACCAGAGGGCGATGTGATTACTGGAGAAAGGCACAGAGAGCTGTGCTGTGAGAAGGATTCGACTCGTCACTGCTGGCTTTGAAGATGGAGGAAGGGGCCCCAGGTGACACTGGCTTTAGAACCTGTACGAAGCAAGTGGGTGGATTTTTTCCCTAGAGCCTTCAGAAGGGACCGACATCTGTGTGACAGTGCAATTTTAGCCACTGAGCTCTGGTTGAACTTCTAACACAGAGAATTGTAAGGTAATAAATTTGGGGGTTTAAGCTACTAAATTTGTGATAATTTGTTATTGCAACCATAGGAAAGCATGTACTTTGGAATCACTAATGTTACCCCCTCTAATCACTCAGAGAGATGGAATAAAGAAACATAGTGCTTTCAGACCTTCAGCTTGTGAGGTCAACAGATCTGGCTTTCTAGTGTTAAGTACTATTAAAGAGTTTGGGATTAGATTTAAAAATAGAAATTTGCAGAATGATGTATAAGTATATATAAATAACAGTAAACTGGGACTATGCTAACAAACATGAGTAGTTATACTTGACTATTTGTAGCTGAGAGACTGGATACCCCCCTCCCCAAAATAGCCTGTCTGTATCACCCCTTTACAGTGAAGGAAATCTAGGTAATCAATTTTTTAAATCTTTCTAAGAAAATACCAGGTACTGATGATTTTACAGGTGATTGCTACTGAAATTAAAAAAAAAACACCCAGATCATTCCAATATTACACAAATAATTTTAGAGAATATAAAAGGGTAAATTAAAACCATATAAATTTCTTACTAAATCTTAAAGAGGACTGTGTAAGAAGGAAAAATAGCTCTGGCTGGTATAGCCCAGTGGATTGAATGTTGGCCTGTGAACTGAAGGGTCGCTGGTTCGATTCCCCAGTCGGGGCACAGGCCTGGGTTGCAGGCCAGTAGGGGGTACGCGAGAGGCAACCGCACATTGACGTCTCTCTCCCTCCCTTTCTTTCTGTCTAAAAATAAAATAAATTAAAAAAAAAAGAAAAATAATATGCTATTCTTGCTCAGAAAAGAAGAATTTGAAATTAAATATTAGCAGATTTTTGTCTCACAATGTATTTTTTAAATAACCAAGTGGGATTATCTTATTCAAGATTTATTTCAGATATGCAAGGGTAGTTTAACATTAGAAAATCATAAAATGTACCTGTGTAATCCAATTAAAGATAAAAACCACACGATCATCACAATAGACAAAGAAGATGTCTTTCACACAATTCAAAACACATTCATGATAAAAACTCTTAACAAAATAGGACAAAGTAGGAGCTTTACTAACCTGGTTAAAGAGATTTACCAAAAAAATGCATTAGTATCTTTTACAAAAATACCAAAGCACTGAAAACATTCCTTTCAAATCAGAAACAAGAAGTAGCTTCTATTGTCACTATTTCTGTCACGCAATGCATTGGGAATTCCAGGTCTTAAAATGCAGTGGGTATTATGATTATCTACATTTTAAGAAAACATAGAGCATATGGAGTTAAATTATTAAAATAAACAAGAGTTAGGTGGTTATATAGCAACTTATATTTAATAACCAATTACATTTTTATATATTAGCAATTAGCAGTGAGACATTTAACTAAAAAACTTTATCAAATACATGGAAAAACTAAAATTCTTTGGAATAAATCTAATAATATAGATTAGACCTATGGAGAAAATTATTGAGCCATCTTGCAGTTCAGTAAAGAAGACTTAACTCAGTGAAACGGTGAACTGCACTCAGGGTCTGAAAGACTAAAGCTGATGCAAATGTCCACGTCTCTCAGATTTATCTGTTGATACCATGTAGTCCCATAAAGACTCTAACGGGAGCTTTGGAAGAAAATTGCTGGCTGGGGATACGTGCAGGAGCATAGACCTAAGAATTGCCAGGGCCCCAGAGAAGAAAATGGGGCGGGGGATCTGCTCTATCAGAAATCGAGATGGAGCACAATGAATGGGACGTCGCTGGTGTGCGTGTTCGGGAAATTGGTAAATAAGGCGGAACGCGGGCAGAGGAGGCACGTGATATTGATGCAGTGAGTCATTCACACCGTGAACAGTTTAAATGAATTCCATGTGCTTTAAGGTTTTTAAAATTTAGAAAAGAAAATGTAGAAAAATAATGTAACTTTTTTCATTTTTTAATATTTTATTGATTATGCTATTATAGTTGTCCCAATTTCTCCCCCATGCTCACTCCACCCAACACCCACATCCCCATTTCCTCAGGCAATCCCCACGCCGTTGCCCATGTCCACGGGCCGTGCATATACAGGGTCCGGCACCAATAACACCTCCTTTTTATTACAGAAGTCTTGTATTACAAAATCATAAGCACGTAATTCTGTAACATAACAATATCACACTTAAGCACACCCGTATGACACTTTAGGTGAAATGTCCAAATTAAAACTATAAATTATTACACCCATATTATTACCCTACCGACCACATTCAAGGAGGCCTTACTTCTGCCAGACCCTATATGTTCAAAAAAAAAAAGGAAAAGAATTTAAAATTATTGAGGTAGAGACAGAGTTCTTTAAAAGAACACAAAAATGTTAATCATAAAGGAAATCCTTGATGAATTGAACCACAATAATACTTAAAATTTCTGCATATCGAAAGATACTATAAGGACAGTGGAGAAAAAAACAGGTTTCTGTCAGGGAGAAAATACTGTATTTTGCTATGTATAATGTGCACCCACATTTTTGGCCCAAACTTTCAGTAAAAAAAATCTTTCATTTTAATTTTTTAATTCAATTTTTTATTTACTTATATTTAGAAACAAAACCAATCATTGTATTCCAGAGTAGTATTTTGCATGCAGATATCATTATTGCTTTCTAGAGTTACACGTTTAACATAAGCATAAAGTAAAAGAATTAAAAACATTTATGTAGATATGGAATTAGTACTACCCATGTATGGGGTACATCTTTATTTTTCCCTCAAAAATTTGGGCAGAAGGTGCCCATTATACATGGCCAAATATAATGCCTCCTTTCATAGATTTTAAGGTACCTTCATTGTCATTTAAGACTTACTATTATGTACTGCTCAAGAGAAAGAAAGTGATCTGGCAAATTCTAATGAAAGACACTGATTTTAAGGCATAAGAGATATATAACATTTGCAACATATGTAACCAAGAAAGTATTAAAACCTAGAGTGTAAAAACAACTTCCGTAAATCAGTCAGTAAGGAACAGACAAGCAAGTAGGGCAGTAGGCTCTTACAGCCATTTTTAGAAGAGACTACATCGAGTGAATTTTATAAAAAGGAAAAATGTCAATCTCATTAGTAACAAGGGACATACACAGTCAGATCCCATGGAGAGTTCTGCCAATGAGACAGAGTAAATTTTTTAACTTTCCGCACATCGCAGGCCCAGTTCGTCTGCCTCCCGGCCTCAGTGGTTGCTCTTGAGAATTCAGCTGTCAGTCTGATTACTACTGGTTTTTTAAAAGTACCGTTAAAAAACTGTTCTGTAGATGCTTAAATTGTCTATATTCTATAAGCCAGTGATTCTCAAACTTTTTGGTCTTTATATTCTTAAGAATTTCTCAAGATCCCAAAGTGCTTTTTTATGTAAATAATATTTATCAATTGTCACCATGTTAGAAATTAAAACTGAGAAATTCTAAAAATAATTTATTTCGAATGAACAACAAACCCATCCAATGTTAGCATAAAGAGCATGCTTTTTATGAAAAGTATATTATTCAAAACAAAAAAGAGATGCTATGACTTTGCCTTAGATTTTTGCAAATCTCCGTATGTCTGTCTTGCTTACAGAAGACAGCCGCGATATTATATCTGCTTGTGTTTGAGAGGGGTTGCCTTTATGTTATTTTGGTTGGAGTGCGTGAAGAAAATGCGGCCTCACAAAGACGTGCAATTAGAAAATGCATGAGTGTTTTCAGGTTGCTATGATACTCATCTTGACAGCGCACCGGAACCCGCGGCAGTGTCTTAACAGCTGGTAGGCTGTGGCGTGGAATGTGGAAGCACCTCACTAAACGTTTATACTTTGTTAATATCTCTTGGTATATTTTGCACTTTAAGTGGATTTATTTAAGTAGGCAGGTATTACCAGCATCATTCTTTGGTCAATTAGAAAATATTGGTTCACTGAGTTAGACAAATACTCTTAATTTTGACACATTTCACTGTACAATCCCGGTCTATATTTAAAAAGTCTTCTTTGTCAATATCACCATGGAAGTATATATTTAAAAAATCTCCATTGTCAATATCACCATGGACCTCATTAGTTTTGGGAGGCTGTCAAACTCACAGTGGCAGATAGAGGTGTTCCAATATTCTAATTTCCCTTGAAAGCTCAAATTTTATCATCGGGAGGAAAAATGACATCAGTTGGTTTCCTTAGAGTAATAACAGGTTCTGTTTGTTCATTTTTGGGTAAATGTCAGCCAAATTCCCAAGTGTGAATGTTTGTCTGCCATTCTTTCAAGTACAAATGGTGTTCAATGAAAAACGCAGTTAGTTCAGCTCATAACACAATCAATCTAAGGATACTGTTCCCAGAGACGACATTATCTTTTGGTCTGCAGCGGAAATGCTTTCTCCTTACTTCCTTTTTGTCACACAAAGTGTTAAAAATGGGTATGCTTAAGGGTTCAGATTTAATACAATTAATACATTTCATTTCAACCACTTTAAGTGGACTTGGCATGTGCCCCCCTGGGAGTGAGTGGCAGTGAAAAAATAAAGTGACCAACCGGGAAGTCTGGTGCCCCAGCCCCGAGTGGTGCTGGGCAATTTTGCGTCCCATAGCTGTTGCACCATCGGTGCAGATGTCGACAGTTTTATCTTGCTGGTCTCTTGAAAAGATCTTAGGGACCCACTGAAAAGATACGTGGAAGCCCAGGATTCTGCGGAGCGCTCTATGAGAAATGTTGCCATAATCAGAGAGTGGCTGGTAATCAATAGTGACAGTCATTGATCACATGCGTGCCTGTGTGTGTGTTTCATAAAACCTCTTAAGGACTTTAAAGGATAGAAAATTGTCCAATTCTTAGAGCTGGCAAAGGAACACGCTGATCAATACGAGTTCGCGGCTCAGCAGGCTGTTCTAGCCCTCGCTGGTAGGAGAGGCTGTGCGCCCTTTCCCACCAGATCCCCACTGTGAGGCGCGTTGCGCCTCCCTGCCTTCTTCGACCAAGACTTAGGTGCTCCCATATTGTTGACAAAGTTTCTTCTCCGGCCTTTCAGCAGGTTGGAATGGTAGTTTATTCTTCTATACGCTTCTGAATAATTCTGATTTTATGTACTTGCAGACTGTCAAACAGGCATACAGACCACCTGGGAAGCAACTGCCCAAAAAAAAAAGAGCATATTCAGAGACTGAAACATACTTGAATCACCCTTTTATGTTGACACTGTGCATGTGAGAATCTCCAGACACTCTCCTTTCCAAACACCAGTATGTTCTCCAAACCACATTTCAGCAGAAGTAATCATTTTTATTGGGTGAGAAGAAGAGGTCAAGCCAATTTTTAAAAGTAGCTTAATTTTCATTAAATAGCAGTTGTGGCCTTTTTTTCCCCTTGCATTGTGGCACCTAAAGCACAGAGAATTTCAGAGAGTAGAAATACTCAAATCACTGACATCATCTCCACTTTAATACTCTTTGGTTAGAACTATATATTTTTTCTACTGGAAAATCATATTAGTTTAATATTCAATGTTTTGAAATTTGTAATCCTCTGGTAAAGGAGCCGTAGAGTGCAGGTAACTCTTTTCTGTATAAATCTTACTCCTTAAGTGAATTAGTTGTGTAATGTCGTTTTCAAGGGAGTCCAGATACATTTATTGCATATTTGCCGTATTCACAGTTCCACTCCGGGCTCTGTGACGGATCGAGAGTGACAGTGGGACATGTACTTTAGGCGAAGAGGTTATCAAACAGGTTAGAAGCCTACGTGAGCCTTGAGCATGGATGACTTTATGTAAACTGGACTGGGGGTTGAAGGACCCAGAAGTCGCCGTGTTCGCGTGAGATGACGTTGTGATGATGGAGCGCCGCTCCGTGTTTACTGCGCATGTTCGTTCTCAGACATGCAAACGGGCCACGGTCAGTGCAGTAGACAGAGTTCTAGAGGTGACAGCCCTAAGATTTCCTTTCCTCCGCTCTTCAAGCTCTACCCTAGGCACTGCTGTGAAGGGATTTTGCAGATGTAATTACAGTCCTTCAGTTCATCGTAAAACACTGAGATCTAACCACGTTTGCCCTTTAAAGCAGAGGCAAGGACTGGAATCGTGCCAATAATCTAAATGAACCCGAAAGCCGGTGCTTCCCCAGAGCTTGGCCTGGATGACACCTTGACTTTGGCCTTGCGAGACCCTCAGCGGACAGCCCGGTTAAGCTGTCCCAGACTTCTGACCTACAGAACTGTGCAAAAATAAATGTGTTACTTTTAGCCATTGTATTTATAATAATTTATAATGCAGCAATGGCAAACTAACACATTCAGACTAAGGGACACATATTATTATGCATTGACTTGGCGTTTAAATGCTGGAGGAGATTAGGTCACATTGGATGAAAGTACAGTTCAAAGCCTTCCGTGAAAGAGTAAGAAAAAAGAAAATGTTAAATAAAAGTGAAGGGAGAAATTCAGGGATTTCCACTTCTCACACCCGGTGGGACAGCAAAACGGTGAAAGGATTTTGAGAGGATTTTCTGGGATTCACTAGTCTTTGCAGTTTGCCCCTCGGTGACATTTCTTCCCTTTGTCTCATCAGTGGTGAACAAAAGCTGAAGTGAAATGGACCTGAAAGAGGTGGGGAAAACCGGGTGTCGAGGAGGACACTGGGTGGCACCAGCTCGGAATGCAGGCAAAGGCATCACTGTCTGGGCCGCCCGCGAAGAAAGTAAGAAAAGCCGAGGGAGTCAGACTCGGCCGGGGCGTGACTCTGCCTTTGCCACAAAAAGGCCTGTGATGTTGTTCATCTTTTGCAAAGGAGATCATATAATCTGCAATTCATACCAGGACCCTTTGAAAAGTTAAAGGGGGGTGTAAGGAATAGTTATGCTTCAGCAAAAGCACAAAGTGGGGTGCCGCAGGCAAAGTAGGTGCATGGCCACTCCGTTATCAATGAACGTGTTCGAGGCATGCTTTTGCATACGGGGCAGAATTGTAAATTATACATTAAAAGTGCTGACTGCAGAAATAGCAAGCTATAAAACTATTTTTGTAATTTAGGTATTTCACTACCTGAATTCCTGGTGATAATGATTCAGCCTACAAGGAATCGACCTCTGAGCGTTTTTACTGCACTTACTGGAAGCTTGGCTTCACCCCCTTTCTCTCGCCCTTGCTTCCCTCAGTCCACGTGGCCGCAGAGCCCTGGTGGCTGGTCGCGGCAGTGGTCTGAGTCTCAGTGAGATCAGGTTTAAAGGGGAAACAGTGCTCCCCGTGTTCTGAACTCTGATGTCTGAAAGGCCTGGAAACGCACCCAGATGGAGACATGAACTGCGCTGCTTTATTTGTCCTTCTTCCTCAGTGTGTATTGGTTTCATTCATTTCAGATGATCTTCTCTTCACGTCTCCGGGTCTTATCTCTGTCTTTTTCCCAGTTACTCTGCTTTCTCTAATACTGGAGCCCTACTGTGTGCCTGAAAACTTATTAGGTACTAGAGATCGAGTGGGGACTAAAATGAAACTATTTGCACAGTCTTTTAAATCTTTCCTTTTTGCTCTCCTTTTGTTGTTCTTGCCTAGGTGACTAATAAAATCTCCTATTTGTCTTCCTTTGACTTTGAGCCAACTTCCCTCCACAATTAATACTCTCATGGCTTCTAAGCAGAAATGTATTAATACACGTTTCTTAAGAATTGAGACACCTTAGTAATATTTTTAGATTCGCATATCATCTTTCATCAAGTTTTAATAATCTTGTTATGATCCGAAGACCCTGCCTTGACACAGTAAATTTTTTTCTATATCATTTATTTTCTTCAAGTAAGTGTATTGAAGAAAAGTGACAGTTTATAAATCATTTTTGGTTTCTGCTTAATCATTAGTATGTAATAATATTAATACAGCTTACATTATTTTGATGTATATGTTTAGTAAGTCATTTCTGTGATGGTATACATCAAATGTTACCAATATTACATGGCAAAAAAAAAATGCAGAAACTGTATAAGCCACAAAAAGAAGAACACGTTTTTTCGGATATCGCAATGCTTTGTATCTGATACCTAAACAGCCCAGGGGGCAGCTGTGTTGTTGCGTGGCATTTGCCGTCATCGTCCCAGTCCTGTAATAACTCTGGAGAACAGCGAGATTATTGAGATGCTTCATTTGTGTTGTAGAAATAATGCCATTCCACAAGCAGTTTTCTTTTAAGTACAAGATACTAGTTGTTTTTTTTTTTTTTTCAGAGAAGAAACTGTCTGTGTCTAGTTTTAGGTAAGCTGGAGTCAACACGCTCTACCCTTCTCTTTCACTGAATGCAGCTATAAAGCGTGGGAGAGTGGAATGTCTCTTTGAGGATTTTATTTATTTTTAAAAAATTTTATTTATATATTTTTTTTTAGAGCAAGGGGGAGGGAAGGAAGGGAGAAAGAGAAGGAGAGAAAGATCAATCTGCTGCCTCTCACACATGTCCTACTGGGGACCTGGCCCGCAACCCAAGCATGTGCCCTGCCTGGGAATCGAACTGGTAGCCCTTTGGGTCACAGGCCGGCACTCGATCTACTGAACCACACCACCCAGGGCTCTTTGAGGATTTTAAAAAGCAAATAGTAGTGTGAAAATTGGGAAGGAGATGAGAACTTGAAGTACCACCAGACCAGCAGTGAGTTTATTATTTCTCTCTCGCTCCTGGACTGGACACAGCCCACACCTAGAAGAGGTCACTGGGGCATGTATACAGAGGGCACTAGTGCATCCCTCGAGTTTGGGTCAAGGACCAGGAAGGCCCCTAATGCCCAGAGAAAGCGGGATAATGACCCCCTTTAAAAAAATCCCCTGCCCCATTTGCTGAGAAACCCAGCACACTGGCAGAGGGACAGCCACGGTGGCAGTGATGGGAGTCATGAGGATCTGAGTGGAACCGTCCTCTCTGATGGGCAGGGCTTTTATTCCAAGAGAGCAGGGTGAACCCATTGCTCCTAGTCTCTGTCCTCCTGTTGCTCAGACCTAGAAGACAGCACAGTAGTGAAAAGTGTACGACAGAGTGGGGTCACTGAAGAGTAGCCTTTCTGGAAGCAGGGTGGACGTGAGAACCACAGGGACGTGAGAGGTGGCTGGGAGATGATGAAGAAGGAGGGACCGGGAAAAGCAACCCCGGGAAGTTGTGTATCAACTCCCGGGCTCATCTCCAAGTTTGCGTGTGTGAATACGCCCCCAAATTTCCTTTGAGAAATGAGCTACTGAAACTCCTAAGATGCACGCTCGACACTAGGCGACAAACACATGGAATAGAATCGGAGAGCAATGCAAAGGCTTTGAAAATTGGCTGAAAATGTGACAGTGAAACCAAAGCCCACTGATGGCTTGGAAGTTTGGAACTTACGTCCTGAGCCCAACTAGGTGATTCCATGCTAAAAATTAATAAGCGTCAGCATTCTTCATGTGATTTAAATAAGAGTGGGAGTCTCATAAATTCAGAATTCCTGGATACATCCAAATTTGTACGACCTGCAAAGAAAAATGGAAGAATCTCCGTCTGCATGGGAAAGGACACTCAACAGAGGCTGACTCTAAAATGGCAGATTTTGGAATTACCTGACAAAGACAAAGAAGTCTATTATAAGGTGTGCCAGTGAGTATCTACAAACATTCTTGAAGTGAATGGAAAGGTAGAAAGTCTCAGCAAATAAATAGAATATATAAAGAGACACCAAATGGAAGTACTAGAACTAAGAAAAGAACAACAGAATAAAAATCTCTCTGGATACATGGACTACCATGGAAATGACAGGGAAGAGTCAGGGAACTTAATGACAGATCAGAAGAAATTTTCCAACCTGAGCACCAAAGAGAAAAGGAGACTGGAAAAAAAATGTGAAGGGCCTCAGGGATCTGTGGGAAATATCACAAGTAGTCATTGTGAACAAAGGAAACTACCAAGAACTAAGAGGGAGATTGTATAATAATAAAAAGAGTTAATTCACTAAGAAGATATAATGATCTTAAGAGTTTCAGCACCTAACAATAGTGCTTTAAATTTCATGAAACGAAAACTGACAGAAGTAAAAGGAAGAATGGACAAATGCAGAAGGAGACAGAAGGTGAGAAGTATGACCAAAAATACCTGAAGAAATGCACAGTCAGAAATATAACCCAACACCGAAAGTCAAAGACAAAAAAAAAAGACATGAAAAAGCGACTTGTTACTTTCAGGCGACAGCAATACTAACAACAGCAGATTTGTCATGACAGCTTCATCACAACAATGTGGCTGCTCATGCATCAGGTCTCGTGCAGAGTTTTCTGATGAAACAGCAAATCACCCAGGTGACTCAGTCCCCCTACAGCCCAGATTTGGCGCCCTGTGACTTCTGGCTTTTCCCAGAATTTAAATCACTTTTGAAAGGGAAGAGATTTCAGACTGTCGTGAGATTCAGGAAGAAATGATGGGGCAGCTGATGGCGACTGGGAGACCTGGGTTAGGTCCCAAGGTGCCTGCTTTGAAGCAGACGAGGCCTCATTGTCCTGTGTACAGTGCTTCTTGTCTCTTGTATCTTCTTCAATAAATGTCTCTATTTTTCGTATTACATGGCTCGATACCTTCTAGACAGACCTTGTAGACACAATTATTAGCAAACTGAACCAAGATGTAAGAACCTACGACAGAACCAAGCGGGGCTTATGTCAATATTTGAAAATCAATTGGTGTAATCAAACATATTTAAAGCCTAAATAAGAGACACACGATCATGTCAGCTGAAGCGGGAAAAAGAGCCTATGACAAAATTCAACATCCGTTCACAATAAAATCCCTCAGAAACATAGGGACAGAGGGGAACTGCCCTAATCTGACAGAGTGTCTACTGAGAGAAAGACAGTTTACGTCGCTGTACTGGTGAGAGTGAATGCACCCCGCTCAGACTGGACGGGCAGGCTGTCTGCTGCATTGTTCCTGCAGAAGGCCGAGAGGCAGAATTAGGTAAGAGAAACAAATGAAAGGCATAAATAATGTGAAGTAAGAAATAAGACCGTTCTTCTTTGCAAAAACATGATTTCTCATATAGAAAATGACCAGGAATATACGAAAAAAACAACAAACAAAAATCCAACGTTATTTTTCTGTACTAGAATTGAACAGTGGAACCTGAAACTTTAAATATACATGTATATGTGCACGTATACCCACAAATATATAAACACATATATGCATATATAACAATATAAAATCTAATTTTAATATGTGTGTGTGTATAATACAGGTAAAATTAATCATAGCTCCAAAATGAGATATCTAGGTATAAATTTTGCCAAACGTGTACAGATTCCATGTGCCGAATGCTACAAAGTGCCGAAGTGCCGACCAGAGCGGTAAGAGGAGACGGGAAGACAGCAAACCCCAGATGCAAGTTGTTCTAGAATTGGTCAATAGGCTTGATGCGATGCCAATTCAAATTTGAGTGCTTTTTTGGTAGATAATAGGATGATTCTACAATTTATATGAAAAGGCAAATAACAAAAGCCAAAACGGTTTTGAAAAGAAAATAGTGTTGTAGGAATCATACTTCTAGATTTTAAGACATACTGCAACACCGGGGAGTTTGGTGTTGCTTAAGGGTTAGGGACATGAGTTGATGGCTCAAAATCGAGTTTCCAGAGAGAGAGATCTACACAAATATGTCCAGTCGTTTTTCTGCAAAATACAAACCCTATCTACTGAAGAAAGAATACTCTCTCTATGTGCTTTATTCATAATTGCTGCAAACTGGAAACGGTCCAGATGTTCTTCAGCAGGTGAGTGTATAGACAGCCTGGGGTCCAGCCATACAGTGAAACGCTATTTAGACATGAAGAGGAACGGCCTGGTCACACAGCTCGCGGTTTGGGGGACTCTCAAAGCGTTTTGCTGAGTGAAAGAAACCCGTTTCTGAAGGTTGTGTACTGTATGGTAACCTTTCATGACGTTCCCTAAGAGTCAAACCTATAATGATGATTAGGTCAGTGGCCGTATTTGGGGAGGGCTGGGGAAGGTGGACTGTTACACAGAGGGACAGCACCAGGTCCCTGGGGACACTGATAGACCTCTTCTGGCCCCTGATGGTGGCGGTGTTTACGCGAATCAATATGAGGGCTCAGAGTCACAGAATTCTACAATGAGAAGTAAATGCTACTGTGTATGAGTTTAAAGATTCAAATTAAAACACAAAAGAAAGAAATTACGTGGTCATTAGATTTGCTTTTAGCGTGACGACTGAGGATTCCGCAAAGGTTTCCACGGGTTGCCGCCTGCAGAAGGGCGGCTGATGGGACAGGACGTGAGGGAAGGAGGGACTGAAATTCTGCCCAGAATTCACCTACCGAGCTCTTTTACTAATCTTTCCATTGCCTTGGGAAACTTCTTTTTCTTTTTTTCTTCAAAAAAAAAAATCATCTGCTTCCCCAGTGTTGTGCTCTTTTTTATTTTTATTTAATTTTAATTTTATTTAATTTATTGGATGGCACTGGTTAATAAGATTATTAAGTTTTCCATATACAATTCTGATACATCAGCTGTCGACTGCATTGTGTGTTCACCACCCAAAGTCAAGTCCCCTTCCGTCGCCTTATATTTGACCCACTTTGCCCACTTGTACCTTCCCCCAACTTCCTTCCCTCTCATAACTGCCACACTGTTGTCTGTAACTGAGTTTTTTGCTTGTATGTTTTGTTCATCTGTTGCTTTTGGTGCCTCTTTTTAATTCATACGAATGCACTCTCCTGCCTGAGGCCCTGCTGAGAACCAATAATTTTTGCAGAGTTTAGTGTGAATGCAAATGCGTTGTTTTAGAATTTCCAAGCGGGAGGCTGTTTCTTTGTTGCCTCCTTCTCCCTTTATCCTGGTTGATACTCTGCCTGTTCTGCAGCACCCTGATCAGTTTCCACGTTTGGACTTCCGGGATGGTCACTCCACCAGGCGTGACCTTGGCGGACTACACCGTCCCTTTCTTATAACTTGCCTTCCTTCACTCCCTCTGCTTCTAACCTCTTTGTGGTCAGGGGTCAGGCCCGCAGCACATGGCACAGCGGCCGAACATCCCAGATGCTCAGTCTGTGTGTTTCCTAAATGAAATGAGTTCCCGGTTAGAAAATAACTTCTGCCTACCATTTTCAACAAAAGCAAGTCGAATTTATCTTGTTTAATTCTTTGCTGCTGGTGTACATCTTATGAGGTGCTGGAAAGAACACCGATCAGACACGTTATAGTTCTGTTTTGGCAGGACGCGTGGCAGGGGTAGGACTTGGACACATAATTCCAAAGGAATTGCTATGAAAACTGGTTGTCCTCTTCTCAAGATATTTCTCTTTTCAAGACCTTTTATTGTTAAAGATTGATTTTAATTATAGAGTTTTCTTTATATTAGAAAATGTTTTAATGGTGCTATTAAACACCACATGAATATTAAGCCATGCCGAGTATATGGCCGGGAAACAAAAGCCATCTTAATTTAGGAAACTCCCTGAGGTCTTCCTTATGGTTTTAGAGTTGCTCTTATAAGCGTCTGGAAGTCCAGCTTTGTGTTCACCACACACACCGTTTTGTTAGTGAGCAATAATACTTTTAAATACGTCACCTCCTTTAGCCCATCAAGAGTTCTCTGCCGTAAGGGATTGTTACCTCATTTTACAAATAAGAAAGTTAAATTTAATACTTAATGGCTACCATGTTCCAGATATGCCAGTATATGCTAGAAATAGGCCCTCTAAATTAATTAGCATTCCTAGGAGCGATTAGTCCCAATTTTACTGTTCAGAAAACTGAGGCTCAGGAAACAGAGCTGGCTGTTTTATGGTCACAAAGCTCAAAATTGAGATTGGACTCAAACTCTAGAATACTTGACACAAGAGCATCAACTCTTCGCATTTTGCCTTTTTTACACCTAATGTAGAAAACAGGCCATGAAAAATTATTAATGAATTATAATCGGGATTTTAGGAAGTATCAAATTATTTTGGAGAAAAGTTTTAACCAACTTATTATTAACTATCTCTCTATACAGACCTAAAAAACCAAGATCTTAAAAATGCATCTAGAGTTGAAATCACTGGTCCTTAAGTAAACATTTTACATAACAAATTATGTCAAACAATATTTTGAATATTAGTAGTTGAGATTTAAGAGTATCCAGATATTTGTAATTATAACTGTATTATAATTATAATTACATTCTATAGATTTCATCAGTTTACTTATTTCTTTAGGTCTTGACTAAAAACACTGATAATACTGAGTTAGAAAGCAAGTTATGAATAACAAAATGATTAAAAGTTGGCATGTGATAAAAGAATGTTGTCAAACTGTTTTGAAGATTGAGTGGGTTTGTAGTTATAAATGCATGCTATCAGTGTTTTTACTAGTATACTAAAAAACAATTTATGCCGCTTTTTAGTAGCATGATATTTTTAGTTTTAATTGTCCTTGCTTACAGCCTTCAGGATATGATTACGTTATAGCATTATAAAAGTGCGTTAGCCAAAATTCCTGATTTATATGCAATCAGAACACTTAAAAATTTTTCCAGCTGTATCCTAAAACTTACTTCATGAAAACGTTGAACTGTGATTCATCTTACCCATTTTTTTATAGTCATGACAGTGTTTTAATCTCCAAGGCAGATGAAATAATTAAACCTATTTCTTTCTCGCTCGTGAGCTAAGTCACACAGAAAGCCTAAACACTCTGATTTACCTTTTTTACCTTAACATAGCAATGAGAATACCAGTGTTCAGCCGTGTCTGTGGTGGACTGCACAGTAAGTTCTCATTACTGATTTACAAGAATTAGTCTAATCTACCACATGTGGCCTTTCCAACGTGACACAAGAATTATATTTTTCAAAGCTGCCCTGAAACCTAAATTAACAATTTCAAATGATGTTAATCATGTCCTAATGATAGAGCAGAACCACAATAATGTGCATTTGAGTCTGGCATAATTTAAACTCCCTAAGAACTTGGGAGTTTAACTTTTAAAGTCGTCCCATAACCTGCCCTTAAATGTCCTGAAGAGAGATAAGATGTGAAGTGGAATAAATCCAGGATGAAGTAGAATAGCTGGAGCACGAAACTGTCCTGCAGGCATAAATTTTCTTAATTATTCTTCCTTCCACACAAAAGCAACCCTTGTCACTGTCTTAACGTGGGGAGGAGGTGGGTGGACTTAGCAGTTTATTACAAAGCTAACCCTAAAGGAAGTGTAAGAACCGCAGAGCAACAGCCGGGCCTGTTTCGGGGTCCGTCCTCTACCCCAGCGTCCTCTCCGCCCCCAGAGGAGCGGACTTTAGGAACTGGCCACTTGTACTGACCCTGCATGTCATTCTCCCTCCAGGCTCCCCTTCTCTCACTGCTTTTCCTGAACGTTTACTTGAACTATCTTCCATCTTCTTCCTGCATATTACATTCCATTTAAAAGCTTGTCAAAGACTTGTAAGTGGTATATGATGTATATATGCTGTTCGGCCCAGTAGTTCATTGATCTTAGGTATTTTATTATCCCTTAGGATAATAATGAATGATTTCTCACTGTTTTATTTTCCTTTAGAAACCCATTAAAAGACACACACACACACGTTTTAAATGTGTGTATTCCCATCTGTAGTTAATCTTGTCTCCATATACACACAAAGGTCAAAAGCCGTTCTGTCTTAGGCAAAGACAGTGTTCTGTCCAGCTTTCTACACTGTATTAAATCTTTCACAAATCACACCTCACTTGATTCTGAGAAAATAACAACTTAAACTTGTTACTTAATATTATTTTTTCTTCCAGTTTAAATGGCTTCGCTTATATACCTTGCTTTTATTTTTGTGGCGTTTTAACTTATATTCATTTTCCCCCAGTAGTGCCCCTAGCCTCTCATTTGAGCCTTTTCTAGTAGCGGGGGTGGTGGGTGTACATCAGCAGTCGCGGTTCTTTCACGACCTTGGGACACCTTTGACCTTTGCATCTCAGCGACGGATTCCTTACTCTGCACGGCAACAGAGCACCCTGCGGGACTCGGCTGCCGGGAGTGCAGTTGGTGGGTTCAAGTCAAGAATGTCGTCTTGGTCAAGGCCCTGTGACCTCCCTGTTCCCCTCTTTTCACCGCACTCTGCCTCCCCACCCACCCCAAACCCCACCCCTTCAGGTCATACATACTGCTACTCAAGTCACTGCTGAATTCAGCGGTGTCCTCCCCACATCACCTCTGTGAAAGTGCCCACCCCCTGGCCCCCGGGTCAGAGAGAGTCCGAGTGGGCTCAGAAATGACAGCTCAGCCCTTCGCTCTCCCTAGTCACGGCGGCATTTCCATGAATTCGCAGCTGGAGCCAGCTTATGTTGGCCTGAGGGTTTCCAATGCCAAAGTTTGCCGTAATCCTTAGTCCTTCCCATCTGCTCTCTGAGAACAGCCTGTCGGTGACTAGAAGACTCACCTACGTGGACATAATAGAAGAGAAACGCGCATTAATACGCTTCCAGTTCGTTAAGACTGTGCCGTGCAGGCCTGCTCATGGTCCTGCACGGGGTGAATGAGCAGGCGGCTTTCTCAGTACTTTCTGACCCTTGTGGTGCTTACGTCCTGACAGGGGCGCTCATACCCATAACAAATGATAAAACTAATTGGTATATTAAAAAACGAAATGGCAAAGAAAAACATATCTAAGTGAAAGATAGTTTGGAAGCTCCAGGTTGGGGAGAAGGGTATTTGTAATTTTAAATTTGGGGACCAAGAAATGCCTCACTAAAGAAAGTGATATTTTAAAAAGATTTAAAGAAAGTCTGGGAGGGGATATGTAGGGAGAGAATGTTCCAGACACAGTGAAAAGCCAGTGAAGAAGTCTTGAGGTGTAAATATGCTTGTCAAGCATCTGAGAAATGACAAGAAAAAAAAAAAAAAGCCAATGAATCTGGAATAGAATAAAGGGGATAATTATAGGAAATTTCAGATTTTCTATTTCTTATTTTGAAAGCTTTGGTAAATTGTAAAATTAATAGTGTACTTTTTTTTCTATTAACTTAATGTCTTTAGGAATTGTAGAGATTTTCTTACTCATTTTGTCGTTGGTAGTTTGTATTTGTTGCTCTCTTTTTGATCTATTTACTAGGGAATAATCAATTTTTGCCTATATTTTTTATACTTGCTTTATTGTTCATTGATTTTCCTCTTTATTTTTTCTTTCTTTTTATTTTATATTCTTATTTTTTTATATTTTCTTAAACTTTGATACACTCTTCCCGGCTCCCGGAAGGAAGTTTAACCATTGATTTTCAGTCTTTTTATTTTTTCTAACATATGCTATGAATTTCCTTAAGTACTATGTTTCAGCCCACACCTGTTTGTTATTTTCGATTTTCATTATGATTATGTTTAAAATATTTTCTAATTTCCATTATAATTCCTTCTTTCACTTGTGGAAGTGTTTGTCATCCCACGTCTAGGCAGTTTGGGTTTTTCCAGTTATCTTTTTAGTTCTTGATTTCTTCATTGTTTCCATTGTGGCCAGTGAACGTGCTGCGGATGATTTATGCTTTTGAAATTTATTGAACTTTTCCCCACACCGGTTAGGGCTTTTCTCTAGTTTTTATGTCAGTGGCTTACCCCTCACTGTGAACCACTTTCTTCACTTGGTTTGTAATTTTTATTTGTGAGCTCATCTTCAGTGGGAATATTCTATTTGCTGAGATGATAAATGGGTTTTTCTTTTGAAGTTGTAATTTAATTTATGTTATTTAAAAAAAAATTTATTGTTGTTCAAGTACAGTTTTGTCCATTTCCCCTCCCACCATTCCCCACTCCCCGACCCTCCACCTCATCCCCCTTGACTTTGCCCGTGAGTCCCCCATATATGTTCCTTTCCCCCCCACCCTCCCCTCCCCACTCTCCTCTGTTCACTGTCAGTCTGTTCTTCAATGTCTCTGGTTACATTCAACTTGCTTGTTTGTTCTGTTGATTAGTCTCCAGTTATAGGTGAAATCATATGGTATTTGTCTTTTACTGCCTGGCTTATTTCACTTAGCATAATGCTCTCTAGTTCCATCCATGCTGTTGTGAATGGTAGGAGCTCCTTCTTTCTTTCCGCTGCGTGTTATTCCATTGTGTAAATGTACCAAAGTTTTTTGATCCACTCATTTACTGATGGGCACCTAGGTTGCTTCCAACACTTGGCTATTGTAAACTGTGCTGCTATGAACATTGGGGTACATAGGTTCTTTTGAATTGGTGTTTCTGGATTTTTAGGGTATAATCCCAGCAGCGGAATTGCTGAGTCAAAGGCAGTTCCATTTCTCATTTTCTGAGGAAATTACATAATGTTTTCCACCGTGGCTGCACCAGTTTGCATTCTCACCAACAGTGCACGAGGGTTCCTTTTTCTCCACATCCTTGCCAGCACTTGCTGCTTGTTGATTTCTTTTTGATGGCCATTCTGTCTGGTGTGAAGTGGTATCTCATTGTGGTTTGAATTTGCATCCCTGATGGCTAGCGATGCTGAGCATCCTTTCATGTGTTTCTGGGCCCTGTGTGTGTCCTCCTTGGAGAAATGTCTGTTCAGGTCCTTTGCCCATTTCTTAATTGGATTGTTTGTCTTCCTAGACTGGAGTCGTGTGAGTTCTTTATATATTTTGGGGATCAAACCCTTGTCTGAGGTATCGTTGGCAAGTATGTTTTCCCATACGGTTGGTTCCCTTTTCATTTTGCTGATTTTTTCTTTAGCCATGCAGAAACTTTTTAATTAGATGA
>PVJD01010994.1:0-49454 GCA_004026545.1 Mormoops blainvillei | reverse complement strand
AATGAATAGATGGGTTTCAACATAATATGATTATAATGTAATTTTTGTTAAAAGTACCTCTTCTCAGGTGTTATTAACTGTATTTTATTATTTTAGTTTTTAAATTTTGAGGCAAAAATTTTGTATTTTGAATTGCATTATACACTTAACTCCATGTGTTTATATATCGATATATACCAATAGTCCTTGAAATTAGTACACACTCAATAGCTATAAATTAACTATAAAAGAAGGTTTATATAAATTTTTATACTTATGTTAAGTTTACTTGTATATAAGTATAGTTTACATAAGTACTATTTAATATTGAATATATTTATGTATATACAAGTAAATATATATGTAAACATTCATAAAAGCATTAATACATGAATTTATAGCTAAAGTGTTAGTAGATATTTATATGCTCATAAGTGATTTACTTATGTAAATTTATATATTTATGTAATAATATATACATAAGTATATAAATGAAATAATTACCAAAAAAATTTAGTGTATATGGGAAACACACAAAGAATATATGAAAATGCATATGTACTGTTAATGGAAACGTGCTATTTAAAGAAATGTACTGTAATAAAATAAAGCTTTATGGAAGCAGCCTTATGGTGAGATCCAGTTCAAGAAAGAATTATTCAGGTTCAGAGCTATGACAAACATGTATATGCTGACCTTTACTTTCATATATATATATATATATATATATATATATATATATGCAACTAATTTGTTGGATATGTGGTTTTGCAAATATTTTCTCCTATATATCTGTCTGGAAAAAAGTCTAGCCATTGTTAATATAATGAGAACAGTTTGGAGACATCAATGTAACCTGGCAACCAAGAAGAGTGGACTGGAAATCGCATGTGTGAACAATGACAACATTACTGTACTAGTCAGTGGGGGCAGTAGACATCTGAGTGAGCATGTGTACTGTGTGGCCATTGCATTCAAAATGACTGAGCGAGTAGAGCAACAAATTTTGCATTAAGCTTGAACATTCCTCTGCAGAAACTATTTGGTGTCAGTTCATATTATCTTGATTATTGATATATCTATCTTGATACATCTACCTATCTATCTTATCTATCAGTATACCTACTTATCTCCCTATCAAAATTTATAGGCTATTTGTGTTTTGAAATTCTATCTTTTCAGTGTTTGTTTTTTTATGGCAATTTAGAAATATTATTTTTATATTTAGTAACTAATCTTTCAACAGTTAAGTATGATCCAGGAGAGTTTGTGGTATTTCTTTTCACTTCTTTACAGAATTTTTTAATATATAGCAGTTTGTAATGTTAATGTTAGATAATTTATGAATATTTCCTTCTATTTTTATCCTGTATGAAAGTCCTATAAATATCATGAATATATTTTCTTGTATTTTATTTTGAACATTTAGTGTACTATACATATTTTCTTTGAATTTTTAGCTGTACACTGAAGGAGGTAAGAAAGGATTCAGTTTTTTGCCCCTGTTATTATTAGATATTTGCATCTACAACAATAAAGAAATGAATCTTTCATCATCTGCCAATTCCATCACTGTCTTATCAAATAACAATAAAGGCACTATTTTAAATATTACTTGGCTAATGTTGAACATTTGTATCTGTATTTAAATTTTAGAAATACCATGACAAATACTACAAAATACATTTGTAGTTTTAATATGAATGCATTTAATCAATACATCAATTCGGGGAGAATTAAAATCTGCTATAACATTAAGATTCTTGATTTAATCAAATCAGTCTTGGTAGGGCCTGTACATAGGGACCTTGATGGTTGAGCATAGTTGTGATATTTAATCTTATTCACTTAATCTTTATTTAGTAGGCTGTTCATAGTAGAAACAGTAATTTCTCACTAAAAATATGAAACTATTAGGACCAGTTTTTATAAAGTTAGTATAAAGTAAAATATTTTAGGGAGAAAAGTGCTTACTGGAACAATTATGATGTAAAAAATCATATTATTTACTCATTTTTAAATGAAGAAATATAAAAATTTAATTGAAGATTCCAAATTTCAACATATATATTAGCTTAACACTTTCAATTCCCTTTAATCTAATCTTTGCTAGCAAAGAAAATAGAGGTATAGAAATTTCCACAAAGAAGAAAATGGCATCCTTAAAACATTCTTTTGGGTATAAAATTATATATTCTCATGTCAAGGCGGCAGTCTCAAGCATAAGAAACACCAACTGCCAAGGACATAACATTTAAATGGAAAAAGTTGCTATGTCTAATTTATTTATAAATGACTATTCTACATATAATAAAATTTGATTTGAATATTTAGGAAATAAAATCAAATACTCATATTCTATATTCATATAAGCTTTTAAAGAGTAATTATCTATACTATAGCCTAATTAGAAACTTAAAGATATTTCAATTAATAACATAGTTGAATTAATACAGTCCAATAGGCCCTCATTAAATCCAAGAACAATCAAAGTATTTTAAGTTCTGAACATTGTTAAGTGAATTTTGAATTAATTATTTCTTCAGATAAATCCCAAAGGATCTATAAAATACTATAAAATCTTCTCTTTCCTCATTATCCACTTGAAACTTGGAAAATGTTTCACATTTAGTCATATAGTACTAAGTTATAAGCTACTCTTTGGAATTCAATGAGATAAGTAGTTGTACTTGGGAGGATTTAATTAATTAAATGTGATTAATGAATAAGCTATAAAACTGACATATATGCTTCATAAAGTTACAAAGAAGGTCATTTTCAAGTCTACAGTTTTTTCCTTTAAAAACTTTAATAATAAAGCAATAACAAAACCAACATTAACATGTAAGGCTAAATTAATTGACTCTTCCACTATGACATTGTTTATATTCTGCACACATTGTTAAACACATCACATCCTGCTTTTATATATTACAATCTGAGTTATGTAGTAATTTGGCCAAGGTTATACAGTTTGTTATTGGTAAAACAGCATTTAAAATCAGACAGCCTGATTCTGGACTCTTCAACATTAACCATTGTATTCTATGGGGTCTGAACCAATTCTCTGCTTTTGAAATAGGAACTCATAAATTCTATAAACTAAATATTCAAAAAAAATTTATAGAGGTCAGGGCAACTTCCAGTTAATAAGGGCTGTCATTATGGAAGTATAAGTGACTCACATCCACCATAACCATTCGCTACCTGTCTGCAGATAAGTACAAATACCTTGTGAGGAATTTTGTTATGGGTATTTAACAAAGAAATCATTTCCCATTTTTATAGACTTGAACTGTAAAACCCTTTATGTTTCACTAAAATCTCGATTATCACATTTTCTTTACCATGATACTGTTAAAATCAGTACATAGTGTAACTTGTCCAAGGTCATAAAGCTAATAAATAAGAAATCTGGAAAAAATGATATATTATCATGAATCTTATGGTTTCTCTATCCCATCCACTGCATCCTGTTTGTGTTCAAATCCACAATGGTATTCTTTATTTTATATTCAACATCAAAATTAGTCACAATCATGGCTCATTTAAGTCCAGAAAGTTTTAATTCACCAACTAAGAAGAAAAGGTAGGAAAAGATCACAGAAAATAATGTGCAATTAATAGTATAATAGAGCTAATTTAAGAAATATTTAAATCAAAAAGAGACCAAGGAGGAAAGCATAATATAAAATAACATCAAAGCATTGGCTTGGAATGTAGTGACACTGTGATAATGATTAAACAAATAAGAAAATTCAAATTGGTGATTCTAACTACATCTTCATAAAAGATCAAACATAATGGACAAAATAATCTCAACTGAGTTAAAGTACATGTGTGGGAGGAGTGTACATGTGCATTCTTGGGTGTACGTATGCAATTAGAATCCAATTTGCATATCATGTTAAAGAGGGTCCAATTATCAAGATAACATATGATACAAAACTTCTTTCTAGCCCTGGCCTAGTGGTTCAGTTGGCTGGGGCATCGTCTCATACAACAAAATGTTGTGAGCTTGATCCTCAGTCAGGGTACGCAACCAGGCTGCAGGTCTGAGCCCAGTCAGGGCACGTGTGGGAGGCACCCAGTTGATGTTTTTCTCTGACATCAGTATTTCTCTTTCTGTCTCTGTCTCTCTCCCATCCTTTCCCTCAAAAATCAGTGAACATATCCTTGGGCGAGGATTAAAAAAAAACAAAAACCTTTTTAAAATACAAATAAAAATTATAAACTACTGGACACTTTTACTGCTTCTAGGAACTGAATTCCCAATAGTTTTAATTTGTCATATTTAGAAAGGCCTTTTGAGGTTATTTTGGTCAAGTTTCAAGGCATGTTATATGAGTAATTTTCTTGGTATATTAAATTCTGACATAAACTCATAGAGACCATAGCAAAAATTACTATAATTACTAGAAATGTCTGCCTTTCATATTAAGAGAACATTACCATTGGGTAATAAAAGTTTCATATAATAAGATGATCAGGCTTCAAATATTTTTAAATCCAAAGTTATGTTTATTTGGGTATCACTTTCTTTCAAACATAAAAAAACCTAGTACGAGTGCAGAATTAAATATAGTTGACCCTTGAACAACGTGAATTTGAACTGAGCAAGCCATTTATGTGTGTAGTTTTTAAATAAATACCATAAATATATGTTCTCTTAACAGTTTTAATAACATTTTTCCCTAATTTAATTCATTGTAACAATACAGTATGTAATAGATATAACATGTAATATGTGTTAATTAAATGTTTAATATATTGGTAAAGAAGAGTCCTGGTGAACAGTAGGCTATTAGTAATTAAAATTTTGGGGAGATGAATGTTATATATGGATTTTCGACTGAGCAGAGACTGGCATTTCTAACTAACTCATTGTTCAAGGGTGTAATTATATATCATTCCATAATTTCCAGCCTGATAATGGCAAGTGGATAAACATGTTCCTATTATTTTTCCTTTTCTTCACTCTAAATTTGTTATAACTGAAAAATTAACAAGAGCCATAGATTCTTCCTTTGCTTCCCACCTTGTGATTTCAATTGCATTTTCACTCTTGTATCCTTTAAGGAATAGTACTTACAACAATTTTTAATTTTTACATAAATTATTTTTGATGTTTCCTCATCTAGAAAAGAGCAAAGCAAATAGTTTTTGTTGATACTTTAATATGCTTAGCATAGAGTAAATGTTCGTAAGTAACTTTTGAAGAAATAAATTTATGTAATAGTCCCCTTTATCTGTCAAGGATTACGTAGGAGGGTCTAAAGTATAGTAGTTTGTCAGGTCTTAACAGAAGTTTGTGATACTTCAGAAAAATGTGAGTGACAGTAGCAACCAAACAGCCGGCAGAGCCTCACATCGCCTTCAGCGTACAGAGGACAGTACCGTTAAAGCTGAGCATTTTCTCCACACTAATACAGGTAATTATTTCTCCCTGTGTCAGTGGGGACCTGGTTAAAATATGCAGTAAGCTTGCCCGATAGGTAACTTGAGAGCCCTGGAGTTCTAGTACAAAGGATTCAGGGCTTAGAAACAAAAACTCAACTAGTTATATTAGTTTTACCCAATGCGTAAAGTCAATTTTAAAATCAGATGACTCATGAACTAACTATGGGAAGATTATCTTTAAGAAAAATTAATTATTTTAATCCAGCTTGCTTTTACTATTAAAACTAAGTTTTTGTTATTAAAACTAAGTTTATTAATTAAAAAGAGAAGAGAAACAAATCTAACTGAGGGGACTTCCAATCAAGATGATGGAGCATGGAAACACTGTGCTCGGTTTCTCCCATGACCACATTAAAATTGCAACCAGACTGGTAGGAGGGGTAGAGGAGTAAAATGGGCTGGTCCCACACCCATGAGTGGTAGCTAAAAATCAGGAGAGAGATCTTTGCTATGCAGATACCCACCCTGAGGAGCAGGAGATCCCAGCCCCACACTGGGCTCTCCAGTCCAAAGCACTAGTGCCAGGAAGAGGGGTCCCAAAAATATCTGACTGTGAAATCAGTTGGAATTCCGTTCAGGTGACATGGCGGGCTGCAAGTCTCAGACCTTACTTTCAAAGGGCCTATACAAAGACTTACTCACTGATGGACTCACTTGCTTTGAGCTCCAGCACAAGGGCAACAGTTCAAATAATGACAAAAACATGTGGGAGGAATTGAATTGTCTAGCTTCAGGGTGAAGGCTGAAAGGACAGCTCTTTCCGGACAGAAGTGCTGATAGGAGCCATTGTTTCTTTGTTGCAGTGCCCCCCTCCCCCACCCCACAGAGCCCACAGGTGGGTAACATTGTTTCTTTACTGAGTCCTCCCACCACCCAGCCTGCAGGTGCAGCTGGGAGCCATACCCGAGACTCTATCCAACTAGCTAACAGTGCTTGCCCCACTCTTGTAATTCCCTGAGACTCCACCCCAAAAACTAGTGCACCAGCCTGAGCCTCTTTCAGCAACTCCTCCTTATAAGCTTCCAGATTTAGCCCATGCTTAAGATTTTCCTAAAATCTCTCAAAGGTTCATAAACCTCAGATAAGCAGCAGCTGCCCACTGCATGCCCTGTACCTGTTACTAACTGGCCCATAGCACCAGGGGCAACTAGCCTTAGCCTCTCCCTGGTGCCTCCAAATCCAGCACAAACAGCTACCGACTGCAGATTATGTTGTCACTCCTACCAAGTGGCCTGATTTGGGCACAAGCAGTGACTGATCTGAGCTTGCACTGGAACCCCTCCCAAAAGGCCCCAGAATCAACACACCAGCTTCAGACCAAACTAAAGCACTTTCCAATTAGCTACACATATGAGACACTGAAAGGGTGAACTCCACAGGCACAAGCTGTGCCGCCAAAATGAATTCTGTTCCATGGGGTCAGGCCCTGCTAAACAACTCTCCATAGTCATGGCCAGTCCTCAAAGCCAGTCAGCCTGAGGGTAAATCCCACTCAGTGACTTGCCAACAGAAAACAAGTTTCAAGTACAATAGGAGGACACACAAACTCAAAAAAAAAAAAAAAATCCCTGGAGCCCCTGACTCAGGTGGTGAGGGAGTCCACCTCTGGGCACCACAGGACACCTACTACTCCTACTAGTGTTTTGATTAAATACTCATTCAAAAGACATAGGGTGGTTGAATGGAGAAGAAAAGAAGTCTCATACATGGGCTGCCTACAAGAGAACTGCCAATATAGGGACACATTGCATATTTCCCTAATACATAGAACTAACAGAGGGAGGCAGCCAAAATGAAAGAACAGAAAGAAAAAAACAAAACTCCAGAAAAAGAGCTAAACAAAAAGGAGACAAGCAACCAGATAACAGAGTTTAAAATACTGATTATAATGATGCCCAATTAACTTAGGGGAGGAGCAGGCACACTGAAGTGAGAACTTCAACAAAGAGAGAGGAAGCATAAAAAAAAGAGAAAACATAAAGAACAAGTCAAAAGTGAAGAATACAACTGCAATGAAGAACACATGACATGGAATCCATAGCTGAGTGGATAAAGCAGAGAATCAAATCAGCAATTTGGAAGACAGGGTAGCAAAAAACACCCAATAGAAACAGCAAAAAGAAAAAAGTTTTTTTTTAAATGAGGACAGTTTAAGGGACCTCTGGGACAATATCAAGTGTAACACCATTCACATTAGAGGGGTACCAGAAAGAGAGGAGAGAGAGTGTGGGATTGAGAACCTATTTGAAAAACTAATAACTGAAAACATCTTTACCTTGGTGAAGAAAATAGACATACAAGTTCAGGAAGTACAGAGAATACCACTCAAGATGAACCTAAAGAGGCCCACACCAAGACACATCATAATTAAAATACCAAATGTTATAAAGAGAAAATCTTAAAAGTAGCAAGAGAAAAGCAGTTAGTTAAGTACAAGGGAGCTCCCACATAACTAATTTCTAAAGAAAAACTTTGTAGGCCAGAAGAATATGACACCAAATTCCCAAAGGGGTGAAAAGCAAAGACCTACAAGCAAGATTATTCTATCCAACAAAGTTGTCATTCAGAATCAAAGGACAGATAAAAAGCTTCCCAGACAAGAAAAAGTTGAAGGAGTTCATCACCACCAACCTGTATTATAGGAAATGTTAAAGGGACTTCTTTATGAAGAAAAAGATCAAAACATGAATAATAAAATGGTAATAACTACATAGCAATTAATAATTAGTTTAAATGTAAATGGATTAAATACTCCAATCGAAAGACATAGTGTTGCTGCATGGCTAAGAAAAGAAGATCCATACATGTGCTGTTTATCAGAGACCTATTTCAAATCAAAAGGCTCATACAGAGTGAAAGTCAAGGGATAGAAAAAGACATTTTATGCAAATGGAAATGAAAAAAAGCTGGGGTAATGATATTTATATCAGACAAAATACACTTCAAAATAAATGATATAACAAGGGACAAAGAAGGGCATTTCATATACAATAGCCAAGATAAGAAAGCAAACTAAGTGTTTATCAATAGACAATTGCTTAATATAATATCATAGATATGATATATATATATACACATAGATATCTCTCTATATATATACATATATATATATATAGAGAGAGAGAGAGAGAGAGAGAGAGAGAGAAAGAGAGAGAGAGAGAGATACACTATGGATTATTATTTGGCCTTCAAAAAGAATGAAACCTTACTGTTTGCAACAACGTGGATGGGCCTAGAGGGTATTATGCTAAATGCAATAAGTCAAACAGAGAAAAGCAAATACCATATGATTTCACTTATATGTGAACAAGTAAACAAACAAAATTGAAGCAGACACATAGATACAAAGAACAGACTGATGGTTGCCAGAGGAAAAGAGTTTGGGAAACTGGGTGAAAATGGTTAAGGGATTAATAACTACAAATTGGTAGTCACAAAATAGCCATAGGGATGTAAAGTACAGCATAGAGAATATAGTGAACAATATTAAAATAAATATGCATGGTGCCAGGTGGGTAATAGATTTATCTGGGGGATCACCTTGTAAGTTATATAAATGTCAAGCCATTAGGCTGTATACCTGAAACTAATATGATACTGACTATCAAGTGCTATTAAAAAGTAAAACTAAAATTTAGATGGAAAATAAAAATAAAATACTAATTGAGTGACTCAAAAACATAATCACCATTAAAGTTAATTTAAAAAAATGGATATTATATTGACTTCAAAAATATATGGTGTTCAAGTAGAATTCCACCAATTCTGTGATTGTTACCTCTCTGAAACCATTCTATTCTTCCAAACATAGCAGAACTATGTATATCAATACTAAGGAACAAACATTTTCCATGAATTCTCCAAAAATTATGTCAATGTCTTTTGTTAAAACAGTTGCAGGGAAAAAAAGTTGAGATGAGCCTAATATTTGATCCTTTGTAAACCACATCTGTTTTCTGCTTACTTTTACCAAATTTTCTGTATTTTAAATAAAAGGAAAAGGGAATTGTGTATCATATTAATCTTGTTTTAATTCATTTTTTCCTATAAAATGAAACATTAGATTTGCAGTATTCAAACGATCATAGCTTACGTATATAATCAAATGACTTATAACAAACTTACGTGGTACAGAAGAGTATAACACTGGTATTTATTTTTTGATATTCTGTAATATAAAATAACATGTGCCCTCTACAAAAAAAAAAAAAATTCAACCTGAGGGTAATGAGGGAAAAAAACAAACAAACAACTATTTGACTCCTTCTTAAGCAGTGTGGTAAGTTGCTAGCCTTTTCTAAGGAGTATGAATTTCTTCTACATATTTCTTTACAAGGAAGAGTGCAGGAGAGGAAAATAAGAAATACCCTTTCAGACCTCTTTCTTCTGATCTATATTACTTTTTTACTTCTTCCTCTTTATGACTGAAGTTGGAAATTTAAAGGAACACTTATTAGCTTGAATAAATATTATCCACTTTCTCTTGGAGGGAAGCTATGTTATTTCTGTACTTCTCTTACACTTGCTCTGTCCATCTACCACAAAAATAAGTTATTCTATTCTTTCTTCTGAAAGTATCTGGAAGTATAATCAGATAGTGAGATCAAAACTGGTGTTTAAAATCTAGGTGCTCTTCTTGCTACAATACAGGCCATGTAGCATAGCTATTTTTCTATTTTAATACCCCACAAAGGAATACTTTTGTAGTTTGCTGTCAAACTTTTCATTGAAGTCCAACATCACTTACAAAATTCATTAAGGCTTAATTTAAGAAAGAAAAAAAAAATGCTTTGACCATAGCATACAAATGAAACTATTGATTTCTTTATAGCACTATATATATCTTCTAAGCTATAAAAGTCTAGCTGTTGTGATTCATTATTCATTGGTAGAAATCTTGCTCTTTAGAGATGTAAATGAGAACAAATGAGTTACACTTCTGGAGCAAGTTTTATGTACCTGAATTACTAAAGTCAGTAAAAATGAATATAGATATTAACCCAAAGTGAGTTTTAAAGAAAGAGTTTATTAAACCTCTCTTTCTTTTGCTTTCAGTTTACCTTAACTTCCATAATAATAAGATCATTATTAATTAAGGCAGTGTACTGTGGTAAAATTAGAATTGGGCTAAAAATGAGAAAACATGTTTCCTTATCACAGCTTTACTGACAGTTATTAGTTTTATGAGTTTCGTTTCCTTTGGTGTCCTGCCTGTACCCCATGATGCTGCCCTCATCATCACACTCCACATGTTCCCATCCTTGTTATTTACTCACTAAAATACTTGCTCAACAAATACAGACACATTGCTATCAGATGCTGTTCTTGGCGATGGGGAAAGTGTGCAGAGTGAGGGAGGCGGCATCCCAGGCTTCATTCACAGTGCTTAGTTCTCGGAAGTGAAATAGACAATTAAAAAAACACATTTAAACAAATACAGAAAAGTGCAGGGTAAAACAGAAACACAAAAAGAAATAGAGGGCAGTAATCAAAGGGCTCTGGAAACTTTCAGGAAGAAAGCATTTCTAATGTACCTTAAAACCAAGAGTAGGGAAGAAGGGTCTATAAAACTGAAGAGACCACAACTCCAAGCAGAACTCCAAGTGAAAAAGAGCATAGCCCATGCACTGAACTAAAATAAACTTCATTAAGTCTACAGTGTAGAAATACTCAACTGTGATCTTGTCGAAAACTTTTAACTTTTCACCCTAGACAGGTTGCTCAGTTGTTTGGAGCTTGTCCTGTGCAACAAAAGATTGGGGGTTCGAGCCTCAGTCAGGTTTCATAGGAGAGGCACCCCATTTCTCTCCCCGTGTCCCTGCCCTGTCTAAAATCAATAAACATCCTTAAGTGATTATTCCCCTTGTATACCCAGGCTACTATGACATTAAAATACTCTTGGGCTCATATAATTCAGAAATATGCTGTCTTATACTACAACAGAATAATTTTATCATGGATAATTTTATATGTTTTCATGTTCTTAAGTTTCAAAGGTAAATTCTAAGAAGAACTGAGGAGTAAAGAAAAAGACACTATAGCAAATGAAAGAAGTACTTGGCTTATCAATATAATATTATTGCCAATATTTGTAAAAGAGGCATTCATTTATCCTCTGAATTATTTGTTCTCTAAATATCATCTATTTGGAAGCTATAATCTTGTGACAGGTTATGAAATATGTCATTTCACAGCAGTCCTTCCCATCAATGGCTCCTTGAAATGTTTCTCTGTTTCTCATAAGTAAGTGTGGCAAACTCCCAAATTTATAGCCTAACTTTTATTTTCTATGGCAGTGACACATGAATTTTAAGAAGGCTCTGAAGCAGTACAGTAGTTAAGAACAGAGACAACAATCAAAAAAAAAAAAAAAAAAGCCCTCAATTTCAGAAAAAGCTGTTTAAGCTCCATGAACAATGTCAAAGATATGCTGGCTCCACTTAGGAATATATCAAATATGCTTCTCATTGCATTTCAATTTTATCATTCTATGTAACTGCTGGAAGTTTTTAATTTTGTCCTAAAACTTAACAGAGTGACATAATATATACTCAGAAGGGTATATCTTTTGTTTGATAAGTGCTCATATATTTTGACTTTAATAATATATTTAAAGCTGGGTTTATTATTCTAATTATTAACTTTTTTGTTTTAAAGCAGAACACAAATCATAAAAATAAGATGTCACATGAGTGGAGCAAGTCAGTACTTACCTAAATTTAAACATTTTATAATTTGATTGTAATAAAATACACTTATTGACTTACGATAATTTAAATAAATTATTATATTAGACTGTAACCAATGGACCAAAATTTATGTTTACTTAATATTAAACAGTTCACTGCATGGTTATGTTTTTTATTGCTTTTTCCTGTATGAATGTGGAAGAACCTGAAGTAGTTTGCTATATTATTGTGAAGCTAATAACTAGTTTATAATTATTCTAAGTTTTGTGAGAAATTAAGAATTGGGGAATGCTTATCAATATAAACAATACCATTCTAGAGTACAGCAACAATAAAAAAGCAATGTGAAAAGTACTTGAAGCACTGAATCTATTTTGAAAAGTGTAATACATGAAATATTGCATATAATTCTTCAAAATTTGTAGGGAATTCAGGCTTGCATATCCAAAGTACCCATACAAGAAACAAAATAATATTTAAGTGATGCAACCTTAATAATGTTGAAGAGAAGTGCTACCAAACATCAACCTAATAATAATAATAAAGGGATGCTTGCAAGATCAAGACTAAGACTTTGATGAAGACAATAATAAATTAAATTTTGAAGTATTATGATGTCACTATTTGATCAATAATGATAATGATTTTAGGCGATCGACAGTTAACCTGGTGAGAAAATGAAGCACATCATAATAAAAGTTATGTAGTTGAGTGAAAATGAGAAAAGCACAAAGAAGGAAATTGCCTCTTGTCAGCTTCATAGCTTTTATTACCTTTACACACTTTTCACGAAGTGGAAAAGTTTTGAGAGTTTATGTAAGTGTTTGAAACAAAAAAATTTTTTTTCTTTTATTTGTAGGTAATGAGACAAAAAGTGATATGTTCGGCATGACTTTCCATCTGATGGAAGGCATATGCCCAGATCCCTTATCTTGAGATATCTGAACAATATTTACTTTCCTACAAAATAAAAGATTTCAACAACAGAACTAAAAACCAATACATAGTTATATATAATAGATAAAAAAGGACTTTTTAGATCACATTTAGACTTAATTATTGTTTTAGCCAAACAAATTTTTTTTCTTTCTTTGATTACAAAATCTATATATCATCAGCAATTAAAGGACATTGTGTTGAAGCCAAAGGGATTACTCTCAAACTATAACTCCAAGTTGAAAGACCACTTTGTAGGAATTACTACATTGTTTTCTTCTGAAGAGAGATGGATACAAATAATTTAATTTATCTTCTGGGAAATTACATCACAGAACACACAGTTACAGATATTAAAAGTGCAAAGCCACTTAAATTTTTAAAAATCATCCCTAAAGCTTTATATTCTGATCATTTATACAAATTGTTCAGACACATCAATCTTAAAAATGGTCAAGATGAAATAAATAAATTTTGAGCTTTTGCTCTATTTCCCAGAAAATTGCCTGAAACAACTGCACGATGGTCAAAGAAATGGCAACACTAGAACTCTGGCCAATAAGCATGATGGTACTGCAGCGAAGTGCCCAATTAATTAATCCTAAATTTTCATTTGTCCCTTGAGCACATTGTTCTCTAAATCTTAATATAATTATCTCTTATAGAATGATTTCCTTGATGTGATATATTTTTGAAATTTTTAAGAAATAAATCCATCCTTTCTAGTATCATCTCAACAACAGAAAGTGCTACAGAATATAGATATAATCACCAAAGGCTTTCTTAATAGGTGCAGTGTTTATTTGAAGCTATGTGTACAAGAAAGACAAAACTTGAATGTTAATTCAGCCCAGTGAAGTACTGGGTGATCCACAGGAAAGTGTGGACAGCTGAGTATCAGCTCAAATGTTATTTTCTGCTGCATGTATCTTTCCTGTGTTATCTTTCATTTGAAGGTAAAATTTGAGACATAAATATTAAAAGGTCACAAATATTGCAAACAGCTGGAATGAAACTTGAAATATTTATAAGGAAACATCAAGCTTTGAAATTAATCTTTAAAGACTGGATCACAGAAGAAAATGGAGACTGTTAACTTCACAATAATAAAATGTAAAAACTTGCATATTTGCGTGGAAAAAAAGCAGATGATTTTTTTAAATAAAATTACCTCAAAATGATGAAGAATACTGGTGTTATAGCATCAGACAGTGTCAAACAGACTGAAGGCCTCAAATGTGTTTGCTAACAACTAGATAATTTTTCTAAATCATTGGATCAAATGAAGCCTATGTATACCAACACTTAGTTATTTTTCTCTGGAGAAGAAAACTTGAAACATATTTTCATCAAATGTAATTAAAAAGTATAATGAATTTTCTGGTGAAGATATTTTTGGACTACAAAAATACTGGAAATATTCTAAAATGAATGCTAAAGAAATAAAAACATTAATATATGGGAATGTGGATTTTATTTAAAATTACTATTTTATTAATCTCTGCAAAAGTAATTATTATATTTAAGAATTTTTCTTTTGGAATATTGACACGTCAAGTTAAACTTTTTGAAAGTAAATATATATATATATATAAAATGATTTTATCAATTATTAATGAAAATTGAATAGTCTAGTTATGCTATTTATTAAAGATAAATATATTAAGAATATAGATTTTACCAAAGCCATTGAAGTTTGAAGAACTTAAGGCTCAAAAAAAAATGTAATGCTATCATTTATTACTATGATAGAACAGTATATAGATAAAAAATTGTTTTTTAATTTTTTATAACAACATATTTTTAATTAAAGTGTTTTAAGCATCACCTATTTTTTTGAATTGTGATATTTAAATATTGTGCTGGCATTATCATAAGTACAAAATTCAAAAAAATATTTACTGGGTGCTTGTTTTGATGATTATCACTTATTTAATTTCATGGTTATTCCTAACAATAATTTCATCATCTAAAGATAAAGAATAATGAAAATATATTGAATCTGGGACCCAAATACACTAGAATGCCACTGCCTTTTGAATCATTAAAATCATTAAATCTCATCCCCAGCCTTCTTTCATCAGCCAACACCTAAATGCATCCACCTAGGATTATTGTTCTGCCCAGCTGTCTTTTGTACTGGGCACAAATTGTACACTATTTGAAAACCCTCTGGGTGCAACAACCAGATCCATGCACATGTCAAGAAGCTTTCACAGGTGTAGTCTCACAGAGCCTTGCTGCAAACTGAGGATCTTATTATGTGATTGATGGCCTGGGGCTTCTCTGAGACCCCTGTGAGGGGGCGGGGGTTTGCAGGGACTGTCAGCTAGTCCTCCTGCCTCAGTAACCTGAAAGTATAGGAATGAATGTTAACAGGGCCACCCTGGAACAATGAGGCCAAAGAGTGTTGAACAATTTTTCCCTGTTTTGTCTTTGGATGCGTGATTCTGTGGTCCATTTCATAAGGCTTCTCAGAAGGTCCTAGTGGGTAAGGATAATGCCCTAAAGGCTTCCAACTGAAGAATACATCCTTGTATTGGCTTCCCCTTCTTTACTATTTCAATCTCCCTGCTCTGCATTCTACCTTCTAAATGAGATCAGAGTCTATATAAACTAGCTTCACACAAGCCTTGCCTCAGGTACTGCTATCAGGGTAGACCTTCTAAACTAAGGAACAGTTATTGTGTCATCTTGGCTGTGTCTTCCCATAGTGGTTAAATTGTATTAATTTATCAAGCATTTTTCATGAGGAAACATGAGGTATCTGTGTCTTTCCTTAAAATAAGAGTTCACCTTGACACTCTTAAACTCTTAGTTTTAAAGTTTTTACATTGATCTCTCCAGTCATCCACTCTAAAGTCTATCCAGAGTTTCTGTGAAAACTCAATACAAATGTCACAATATATATTTTTTAATTTAATTTAATCTGTATTGTATTTTTCCATTAACTTTAGTCTTATATCCTCCTCCGCCCAGCAATCACCTCACTGTTGTCCATGTCCACTAGTCCTTTTTTTTTTTTGCTTGATCCCTCTACCCCCTAACTTCCCTCCCCCATACCTGTCATCTGCTCTCCATCTATGAGTCTGTGTCTATTTTCCTTGTTAGTTCAGTTTTCTCATTATATTTCACATATGAGTGAAATCATGTGGTATTTGTCTTTCTCTGACTGACTTATTTCACTTATACTGTTCTCCAGGTCCATCCATACTGTCTCAAATGGTAAA
The DNA here is from genome assembly GCA_004026545.1 of Mormoops blainvillei. Taxonomy (NCBI): domain Eukaryota; kingdom Metazoa; phylum Chordata; class Mammalia; order Chiroptera; family Mormoopidae; genus Mormoops; species Mormoops blainvillei. Next base: position 33,160 of record PVJD01010994.1, on the reverse strand, counting down.
ATTTTCTTCATTTTTACAGCCAAGTAGTATTCCATTGTGTAAATATCCCATAGCTGTTTTATCCACTCATCTACCAATGGACACTTGGACTTCTTTCTTTTTGGTCCTCAGTCATTGTTCTTGCTGGTTCTCAATCTTTTGATTTAGAGGTCTCATCTCAAATTTTCACTAGATCTCATCTGTCTCTGAAGAGGTCATTCTAGTTTGCTCTCTCATCTCTGTGTCCTTTGTCAGATGCTGTTGCATTTTTTTTTATCATGCCCAAATTTAGAAACAAATTTGATAGGCAAAAGAGTCAGAACGATGGAGATGAAATTCATCTTTATTACATATATAGGTTTTTTTTGAGGATGCAGCCTTGGTGTGATTTTAAAAATGTGTTTCCTAAAAATACAAATCTTCATTAAGAAACTGAAATAAAAACGAGAATGTCAGAAAAAGAAGACCACCCAACTGTGTAAACAGATTCCAATTCTCTGTTTAGGAAAAACTAAATGTTTTTATTGTACATCTGTTATTTCTGCCTTTTCTCATATTTAATAATTTCTGGATAGTGGAAGCCCACTGATTTAAAAAACTTTAATTTTGTTATATGCAACAAAAGTATTATTCAACTCTAAAAGTTTATTTTTAAGAAAATATTTTATTTTCTAGGCAGCCTCCTTTGAGAATGATAGGGTAGGGAAATCTTATAGGAACATAAAATTATTTCTGTTTTCTCAAGTGGTTTCTATCTTATTGCTTCTTTTAAATGCCATCCTAATCTTAAAAACTCTACTTAATATTTACCTCTTGTTTACAGGGATTTATGAAACTTTGACTTGGAAAAATCAAATCTATACAAAAAGATAAAAAAGGAAAAGAAAAATAGAATACCTAGAGAGACATAAATTAACTCTTAGTTTGTCTGCAAATTGTGAATCATAATTATCTTTTTTAAAAACACTACACAAGTAAGTATTTTCTATGTAAGATTAGATATGTATATTACTTAGAAGATCAAGAATTATGACGGAATTATTTTTCCTCATTGCCCTGAATGCAAGAGATTCCTTTTTTATGTTAAGTTGACTCCATCTTAAAATCCATCCTTGCAGCAGATTCCAGTGTTCTGCTAGGATTTTCTTTCTGTATTTAACATTTCTTCCCTATTTATTTCTCTCTACATATGTTTCTTTATCTTGAATTGGTCATTTCCTGAGGACATGGTCAATTTTTTAATTTTTCCATTTGGTATATCACGTGTTTTATACATTTCCCCCACCATCATTTCCAAGATACAAAAGTAATCTATGGAAAATGAGTGGACCCCTACTGCTTCCAGTGCAGTCTCATATACACACGTGGTAGGCTTTGGCTGACAGTCATTTGGATTTGGAGAACCTAAATCACTTGTACCCACACAGCTTAATCCCCTTAGTGTCATAATTTCACTAATCTTATACTTACTCTTGTTATTCCAGAAAATTGTGCCTAGAAAGATAAATGATGCAAATAATAGTATCGTTCCATTCAAGAACTTCTGAAAACCTCTTTAAAGATGATAAACATCACTCACTTTGGGACCGACCTTTTATTTAAAATCTTAGCCTTGCCCTGTCCACTAATTCTTAATTATTGTATCACACACCAGTTCTAAGACCTCACATTGAAACATGCTTTAAACTATACCCCCCAAAACTTTATAAATATCCCAATTTTTCTGTACCCTCTCTGAAATAACAGTAAGATAGCTGCAAGTAATTGAACCCCCTTATCATTCCTGTAAACACATTGTTTTGGTAGAATTCAGTACTTTGAACATTTGAATTTGAAAATAACTGCAAATTAGAACTGTGTTTATAAAAAGGTTTTCCTGGTTTTTATACTAGAAGAGCCAAAGTTGCCATTATTCCTATCGTTGGGAGACAATTCTCCATGAGTTCCTTGCCTCGCTCTCTGTCTTCTGAGCAGAGGCATTAATACTTTTTGTTCCCTATTATCTTTCAAGGCTGCTTATACAGCAAATAGGCTCGGAACTTAAAGAATGTCTCCCAGAAAAGAGGACATATGGCTTTGCTGTTCATGTCAGTAATGACACAATGTCTCTCTCTGGGACAGAGGTTGTTGTGTAGGTCCGCAGCCTCCTTATAATATACTGGGATTGCCGGAACTCAGTTTGCCCCCATCCCTGGCACCACCCCTGTGTGTGCAGGTGTCACGTGGAACTTGTCCTGTGGGAATTATGGATCGGGAAACTCGTGCAAATGATGTAATGTTGACCACTGCTACTGCAGTGAGTCATAAAGTGCCCTTTGTTTCTTATGCATCAACAAGCCTTGCGTCTTTGCTGGCATAATGAAATTTGGCAGATAACTTGTTAACATACACACAGGGTAAAATCTCAGCCCTTCACAGATGTTCACATTTGTATGAAAGATGGCAGATTTAAAATTAAATTCTTTGCATTAGTGAGCTTAAAAGTGAACTCTATTTTAGAAGCCATATTTAATATTAGTAATGAATCTTTCTGCCCTAGCATGTATAAGATTATTTTGAAAAATTAATTGCAGCTCTATTTAAAAACAATTGTCTATGGGTTAGACACTTTAAAATGTACTTGACATATGAACTGATTTTATTTTTAAAACAAATTGCTGTAGTATGTTTAGTTAAGATAAATATAAAGTTATGGAAACTGTTACGGGGGAGTCCCCTAACTCAGGTCCTGGGTTCTTGTCTCGCTCGTGAGAGATGGATTCAGACGAGAGACATAACATATGGCAGAAATGAAAGTTTATGAAAAACTCTTGAGCACAAACCTGCAAGTGGCCACCCAGCTGGTCTGAGTACATCGCCTACTGAGGTTTTAGGGGTTTTATGCTTGGAGCCAGCCTCTAGGCACCCCCCCTCATCCTTCCTTCTTCCGACCTCGGAAATAACATAAAATTCCACAGGCTTCCTATCCCAGACAGTGGAAACAATACACACAGAATTTCAAAGACTCCCTTCCTCCTGCTCTCTCATGACCTCTGTGATTTTTCGGAACACCTGGTAATCTTATCTGACCTCAGGGGGCTCAGAACTGCTGAATTAATGGGTGAGACCTGTCTCGGTTCTCCTCCCTGACTTTGTTTGCTATGTCTTCTGCCTAACAGAAACTTTAAAGATATTAGAAGTTATGCAAATTGTTCAAACTTATATAGGTAGTGACTAATAGACTCAGGTTAGTACCTAGCTCTAACATTAAAAAACAAGTTCTTTGCACTAAGCTGTTGTAACTTCAGGTTCTCATTGAAATTGAACATTGGTATTGGCAAAAAGTGTCAGACTAGCTTGTCCTTTCTTTTCTGAGTAACATGTTGAACTTACTATTATCTAATGAGGAGGAGGAATTGAAAGCCAACTTAATAAACATGCTGGGTTGGAAAGAAACAATATGTAATAGGTCAGAAAAGAAATAAATACCACTCTTCGGCTACTTATAATTTTACTTCTTTTTTTGTGTGTGTTAAAAATTGTCCCATCTGTCTAATCAGTGCCTTGGAGGGAACCCAGGACACAAAACCAGTTCTTTTAAAGTGGCTTCAAATTAACATATAATAAACAAACATACCAATAATTATAGTAAACCTACTATAGCAAATAGTGCAGTGGTTTTTAATTTTCCACCAAGCAACCTCAGCATGCCCATCAGCAAGTTAATTGATAATTAACATATAATGAAGGGAGTCAAGTCTAAATCACTGATACTCCATTACTGTGTTTAGAATAACCAATGTCTTTCTTTATATAAAAATACTTTTGGTATTTAGGGGGATGTGGTATATTTGATATTTTATTTTTGGCCGAAATATCTCAGTTAGTTTAATTTTCTGTTAACATTAGAGTATTAAGGGAATTTAATTTATCTATTGATACTTTAGAATCTATTAAAATAAATAGTTTTAGGGAGAAATTTTCCTGTTAGAGCTGTTAGTTTTCTCTGTCATGCTTATGAGGTGCCTAAAGAAAACAAAATATATCTAATTTGTAAATGCAGGTAAAGAAGTGTAAAGAAACTTAGTTATAAGTAGAATTGTTTAGGTTATTTTGTTCTGTTCAGTTAGAATTAATTTATATTATTCAAAGACCTTGCTGGAAGTACTGATTTGTTATATATAAAAACTATAAAACAAATTTTGTAAGTTGAACTTAAAGATTCATACAACACAATATTTATAATTTAACAACCTAAATAAAAAATTTAAAACACAGGGTTCTTATATTTCACATATTCAAATAATAAGTAAATTTTTTTAAAAAATGTTCGTATACAGAATTTTTTATGTTTTCTTTTGAATTGAAATATTTGAATATACAAATTGATACCTATGTTATTCAGGGCACACAATTTTAGCATTAAAAAGTCTTTTTAGACAGTCTTTTATCAATAAGTAGTGGTAGTCTCTATCCCTGATAATGCTGTGTCTCAAAATCTTTTTGAAAGTCTAAAAATATAGTTCAAACCTTTACAGAATATTTTTTTTTAAAGACTGATAAACTGGACTTCATTGGAATTTAAAGCTTTTGATCATCAGTCCATATCATTAAGACAGTGAAAAAGTAAGCCGAAGAGTAAATGTTTGTAATATATATTTTCAAAAATGAACTTTTATCTAAAATATATAAAGAACTTCTATAAGCAGAGAAGATACAAAAAATCCAATATTTTAAAAATAGCCCATTTGAACAGGCCACTTTACAAAAACAGACACTGAAATGGCAACTGATACAAAGCAAATTCAAATCACAATGAAATATAACTAAGTACCTTTCAGAACAGCTACATTTTTTAAGAAAAGGTCAATATCTAGCTCAAACCTTTAGAGAATATCTTTTAATAGCTACTTTTAATGTTTTATATTTATTAATTACTGATCTGTGGAAAAATTACTGATGTGTTTATGTCTATGAATTTATTTTGTTATTGATTTGTCTTGCTTTTTTTAAATATGGTTTTCCTTTTTTTTTTTTTTGGCTTAATATCGGCTTGATTGAGGTTTCTGGGTACCTTTAGTTTTCTCGTTTCTTTGTTTTACAATTGTGATCTGGATATACTCCATTATTTCATCATTTTCCTTAATATTTTTAAATAAATGGTTAATATAAAACCTAAAGGAAATCAAGACTTATAGTTGTATAATGAAAAATACAAAGAACTTAGAGTCCTAAAACTCTCAATGGACCTCTTCAGTCAGCAGGTGTTGGCCTCTGAAGTCACATCTTGTTTCAGTAGGTCATAAGTGTACTTAGTGTTTTCGTTTTATACTTTCAACCTCTGCCTATGCTTGTTTTTATATATATGACTTTTTAAAATATGTCATATTTGTTTTAAATTATCTTTTTTGAAATATATTTATTATTATTACTATGATTACTACTATTTTAATTTCAGCAGTTATTGTTTGGGAACGTGCTTATTTCAGTTCTGAGTAACTTCAAGTGAAACACATTTAGGGTAACTTTTATTTTCTCCCAATCCTTTAAGCTATATTGCATTCTCACTGTTCTTGTTAAGAAATCTGTTATCGAATTAATCGTTTTCCTCTCTACCTGAAGGTTTTTACAATAGTCAAGAGTGAATTCATGCTTCTTTATTCTACCTTGTGTCTAGGTGTAGACTGGGACACCTCCTTTCTGATACTTGCAGTTGACAGCCTGTGTCATTGCATACATTTTTAGGAAAGTAGTGGAGTGGTATCCTCTTATGGTTTTATTAGCATTTCCCTGATAATTCACAGAGTTCAGCATCTTTTCATATGTTTATAATATTCACTTAATTATCCTCTCTTAGGAAGTGTCTATTCATGTTTACCTATTTTATAACTGAGTTGCCATTACTTTTTTCCAAATAAATATATTTTAGCTCACTCAGTAAAATTTATTGAAATGGTCATATGTACTTTACCTATGTCATAAGTCTAGTAAATATATACTTATGATCCTATTTCTGGATCCTTTCCTTTCCAGTGTTTCCAAATTGTGGTGCCCGAGCCAACTGTACTTCCTCCCCTAGTTCTACTGAATCATCATACAGGTATCTCTGACATTCAACAAAGCGTGGAAGGAAGCAACTATTGCGTTCTCTTACAACAATCTACTTGGCATGAATACCAACTACATTCATTACTACAACTACATGTCAATGTTTCATTTTCCATTTCACACACATATCTGTTCGGACATAGACCTGCCTTAATGTTTTACAACGTTCTGTGGCTTTCTATTTAGAGGTCTAGTACATCAATTATATTTATATGTATGTATATACATGTATAATTGTTATTCTAAATAGTAGTGTTCATTTTCACTTCCATTTGTTTGTTGGTGGCTTATAGGAAAACAATTGAATTTTGTATTTGATCTTATATCCTGTGGCTTTTAATTTCCCTACTAATTTTAATAATTTAAAAATGGACTCTAGATGGTATTTCATTGTACTTATTATTTGCATTTACCTAATAGCTAGTAAACTTGAGTCTCTTTTCACATATCAATTGGCCATATATATGTCTTCTTGGGAGAATTGTCTGTTCAGGTACTCTGCCTATTTTTAAATTGAATTGTTTGGGGTTTTTTGGTGTTGAATTGTATGAGTTCTTTATATATTTTGGATATGAACCCCTTACTGGAGCTGTTTTTGTGAATTTTTTCTCCCATTTGATTGGCAGCCTCTTTGTTTTGTTGGCAATTTCTTTTGCTGTGCAGAAGCTTTTCAGTTTGATATAGTCCCATTTATTTATTTTGCATTTGTTTCCCTTTTCTTTGGTGTTAAATTCATAAAATACACTGTAAAACCAAGTTTAGAAGCTATATTTTCTTACACATAATTTATTGCTTTAGGTCTTATATTTTGGTCTTTGATCCATTCTGAATTAATTTCTATACATGGGGGCATAGTCTAGTTTCATTGTTTTGCATGTGGCTTTGCAATTTTCCCAGCACCATTTATTGAAGAGGCCTTCTGTTGTCTATTGTATGTCTTTGGTTCTTTTGTCAAAATCATTTTCCCGTATATATGTGAGTTTATTTCTGGGCTATCAGTTCTGTTTTATTGGTTTGTATGTCTGTTTTTCTGCCAACACCATGCTGTTTTGATTATGATATACCACACCTGTTAGAATGGCTATGATCAATAAAACAAGTAATAACAAGCATTGGAGAGCTTGAAGAGAAAAAGAAACTCTCATTCACTGATGGTGGGAATGAAACCTGGTGCAGTCACCATGGAAAACAGTATGGAGTCTCCTCAAGAAATTAAGGATAGAGTTACCATATGAGCCAGCAACTCCCTTACTAGGTATCTATTAAAAATTTTTGAAAAGATTCATTCTCAAAGATATATGCAGCCCCATGATGAAGATATGGAAACAACCAAAGTGGCCTTTAATAGATGATTGGATAAAGAAAATGTGATATGTAATGGAATTCTACTCAGCCATAAGAAAAAATGAAATATTACCCTTTGTGACAACATAGATGGATCTTGAGAGTATCATGCTAAGAGAAACAAACCAGACAGAAAAAGCCAAGAATCATATGATTCCATTCATATGTGCAATATACAGCTGAAAGCAACAAATGGACAAGAAAAACAAACAAAAACTCATGGACATAGACAATGATATGGTGTTTACCAGAGGGAAGGGGGATGGGTGCTACTAAAGGTTAAAAGGGGTCAAAGAAATGGTGAAAGAAGAAAACTTGTGGGTGGTGGGCACACAATGCAATACACAGATGATGTATCATAGAATTGTACACTTGAAACCTATAAGAAAAGAAAATAACTATATAATCTTTTAAACCAATGTCACCCTAATAGGGTTCATGAAAAATAAATGAATAAATATGGATTCTAGACATCAAAATTACAAGTGAACTGCAGAACAGCCACCACCGAGAACTGCCTGAAGACTAGCTGAACAGAAATCCTGTTGTTAAGGGTACACAGAAGAACCCACGTGGGGATTGGTAGGAGGAGTGCAGATGTGAACTGGCTGGTACCACACACCTGTGGCAGTTAAAAAAACAGGAAGGCTACCTGGACTGCAGAGGTCCTCCCTGAGGCGTGGTGGTTCTCAGCTCCACACCAAGCTCCCCAGCCAAGGGTTTCAGTGCCAAGAAGAGAAGTCCCCATAAAATCTGTTTTGAAACCTGGTAAAGATTGTGGCGGAGATAGAGGGTGGCTGCTGATGTGACAGACATTATTCTTGATGATCCCTCACACAGATCTATGGGATGACAGACTTGCTCGGACCTCCAGTGCTGAGGCAGCAGCATCAAATGTGCGAGGGACATACTGGAAAGAACTGGATTGCGTGACTTCAGGTCAAGGGCTGAAGGGGCAGTTCTCTCAACCATTTTGTTCTTTTGTTGAGCCCTCACCTCACACAGCCTGCAGTCGCAGGCAGGCAAGAAGTCTGAGTCTCCTTCCACCTGGAAAGCACCATTTGCTCCCAGAGAATATTTTGATGGTTGACAGATGAGAAGGGTTGAGGGTGAGAGGTGGGGGTGGGTAGGTAGGGGAGAGTGATGGGGAGGGGGAAATGGAAACAACTGTACTTGAACCTCAATAAAAAAATAGTTTGGCTATTAAAAAAAGATGATATTTCCTAGGAGATGACCAAATGACATTAAATATAATAATGCACATTAAGTACAAAAATTAATAATGACTGAAAATGTCTTTAAAATGTTGAAGAAAATATACAAATTCAAAAAGCTCAGAGAGTTTCAAACAAGGTGAACCCAGAGAAGCTCCCATCAAGACACTTCACAATTAAAATACCATAGTTTAAAGACAAAGAGAATTTTAGAAGCAGCAAGAGGAGAGCAGTCAATTAATTACCTGCAAGGGAACTACCATAAGACTGTCAGCCAATTTCTAAACACAAACTTTGCAGGGGGTAGACAGAGGGAATATACAAAGTGATGAAAAGCAAGGCTCTATGAGTAAGATAATACTACCCAGTAAAGTTAGCATTTAGAATTGAATGACAGAACAAGAACTCCTCAGACAAGAAAAAGGTAAAGGGGCTTATCAATAAATCACCAAACCAATATTACAAGAAATATTAAAGGGACTTCTTTAAGAGAAAGAAGAAACAATAAATAAAAAACAATAACTACAAACATTTTAATACAACTTTAAATATAAATTAATTAAGTGCTCCAATCCAAAGCCATGGTGTGGCTGAGTGGAAAAGAAAACAAGAGTAATACACAATACACACAGGGCGGGGCGGAAGTAGGTTTACAGTTGGTCGTATGGAAAATAACACAATAATTAATAAATAATAATGCAATAATAAATTCTGTGCTTTGCAAACTCACGACTGCAAACCTACTTTTGCTCCACCCCGTATGATGCCTATCTGCCTATAAGAGACCTCCTTCAGATGGAAAGATACACACAGACTGAAAGTAAAGGGGTGGAAAAAGATATTTTATGCAAACTGAAATTGGAAAAAAAAATTGTGCAGCAATGCTTGTATCAGACAAAAAAGACTTTAAAACAAATTCTGTAAGAAGAGACAAAGAAGGACCCAGCAATTCCACCTGTGGGTATTTATCTAAAGAAACTTAAAAACACTATGCATAATCTGAAAACACATATGTATTTCTATGTTCATTACAGCATTCTATACAATAGCCATGATTTGGAAACCAACTAAGTGTCTATTAATAGACAAATGGATGAAGAAGATGCAGTACATATATACAATGAAATATTATTACTGAGCCATAAAAAAGTATGAAATATTGCCATTTGTGACAACATGGAGGGACCTAGAAGGTATTATGCTAAGTGAAATAAGTCAGAAAGAGAAAAACTAATACCATATAATTTTACTTATATGCGGAATCTAAAAATCAAAGTAAACAAACAACAACAACAAAACAAACTCATTGATACAGAGAATATTTTGATGGTTGACAGATGAGAAGGGGATTGGGAAAATCAGTGAAAAAAGCAGAAGGTATTGAAATGTACAAATTGTCAGTTATAAAAACAATCATGGGGATAAAAGTACATCATAGGAAATATAGTCAATAATATTATAATAATTATGCATGGGGTCAGATGGGTACTAATTAGTGATCACTTTGTAAGTTCTGTGAATGTCTAAATTCTAGATTGTGCACCAAAAACTAATATAATATTGTATGTCAAATGTAATTAAAAATAAACTAATTTAAAAAATTTAAATTAAAAGAATTAAAAAATAAAAAAGACAAATAAATAAATGTGAACTCTGTAAGTCCTTTGAACCTAATTAGGTAGTCTTATAATAAAGACAGTTTTACTTCTGTTTCAATCTTTATTCATTTTTTCTTGTCTCATCCTAGTAACTTCCTATCGTAGTACAATTTTTAATAGAAATAGTCTTTTCTCAATCTCAGGAGTAAAGTTATCAGTATTCTACCATTAACCACAAATTGCTTTCCAATTCAAAACCCTGAAAGTATTTTCTAGTTCTTTACCCTGTCTGAAAATTCTGAACTCAAGTTTTATTTTCTCAGCTCCCAGAAACTGCTACGAGCTTGCCTTTGTGGCGTCAGAGACCACTGCCTGGGTCAATTTAATCAGCGCATGTCTCCCTGAGAACTTAGTTACTGAACGCCATGGTCATTTTTCTGAGCTTCTCTTCTCTCCCAAATATGAGGCTCTCAAATTCAGATGCTTTTGAGAATCAGAATTCTAAGTTCTGAATCCTGAGTCCTGTGAAATGTACATTATTTACACTATTTTTTCTGCAACTAGAGATGCTTGTTCCACGAGCTTGTCCTCTAGAAAGGATGATTTCTCACCTCAGTAAGCGTTTGCCTCTGCAGTTTTGGGTCCTTAAGCCCTGACTGCCATAGCAGTTCTCCGATGTCTTTAAAGTATTATTCTAAAGTTTTATTTGTTAAATAGATAATCTCATCAAGAACAATGGCCTACTAAAATCAAATTATTGTAAAATATTTATTTGTAAACCAAAAGGAAATATTTACTTATTATTGTTATAATTACATACTATAACTTAATGCTATTAATGATTTTTCAACATGTTTATGTTATCATTACTTTTTGATAAGTTTATTATATAAAGTTCTTGAAGGTCAAATACTCCTTTTCTATTTTTTCCTGCTGTATCTTTTTAATTGTTGAATCTTCAGCTGTGTGGTTTTAATTTTAGATTATGAGCATAATTCTAGTATTATTGTAGTTTATGTTTAATCACTGGAAATGATGGATAATGTTGGATTAAATTCTCCAATTAGATTTTTATTTTTATGTTTTCCAGCTGGGAACTCAGTACATTACTAGCTAGGAAAAACTCATATTAATATTTCAACTTGCATTTTCAAGCAATCAATATATTATCTATTTCAAATAGCAAAGGCCAGCCTAACTTATGAAAGTTTTCCTGACATCTTACGTTGGTGAACTTTATTTCTAGTCCACGCCTTCGTTGAGGTTATAGCTTTTAGAAGAGCCCAGCTATGTGGAGGGTCCCCTTAGTAATTCTCACGCAATATGTAGGCTTTGTCAACACCTTTTTTACATGCAAACATGGGCAGGAAAATACAAAGCTTACTCTCCTTCAACCCTCAGCACACACACATCACTGATCCTTAACAGACTTCTGAAGAATTGTTTCATTTGATAATGTTCTTTATTTTTTCATGTAATACTGCTTGATAATTGATTTAAAAGTTACTATTATTTTTCATTCTTATTTTTTGACACTTTACTCTGAGTTTATGTATACATTAACATTTTATTTTTGATATTCTGACCTTCATTTGACCAAGACAGTGTCCAACTGCCTACCAAATACCAGAAATAAATGTTATAACGTGATGTCTATGCACGTATTAAATAAATGATTGATAGTACAACCAATATATTTATATCTAATGCTAAAGGGACTTTCAGTGATACAGCACCACGCCATCACACAGATGGAAATAATCACTGTAGATCTTGTAGAATTGGAAATGAATTGACCAATAATCACAGATCAGATTACCTCCACAGTAGCTTGGAAATCCTATGAATTCCCATATTTAAGAAACACACGCTGGGTTATATTGAACATATAAAAGAAGGTTTATCCCTTATAAAATTTACTTTTGGCAGTAGCCAGAAACTTTCTTGCTGTTCAATTTTAAGTTAAATATCTAATTTGTATTAACAAGTAAAATAAGTTAAAATATTAAAGAAAGAACGATTGGATTGGCAAGCACAATTTCAGAAGAGAGTCAAGCATCAGAAGAGAGAGTTTTCAAATGGAACACTGTAGCAAGAGAGAGTTCTTTCTGCGGCAGAGCAAAGTCAGCAAGGCTGCCCATAACTATACTTTATCACAAAACACAGACTTGCATGGCTGAAAAAGATAGTGCTTCAATGCCAGAGAGAAGCTGCGTGGCGAGCTTGGCAGCACAGGCGAGTGCTTTCAGCAAGAAAGCAGACAAGGAGTGTGGCAGCCCATTCACTTCCACGGGGGAATGGATAAATAGCTAGAGACTAAAAATAGACAATGTCATGTTTTCTATTAATTGAAAATAAAATGATGCCTCTCTTCCTGCTTCCTTTTCATGAATATTAATCGCTTCATGCTATTTTAAAAATCGGACCTGCACCAAAATATCTATGGTAAATTATAAAGGAAGGCCATAATTTTCTGCATTTGCATTATTTAAAATTAAAGTTGCAAAACATGTTTTTTATATAATTTGTGTCATTCTAAATCAATTCATCTAAGTACATACAAACATAAGTACCCATGAAATAAATATTTCATATCTACTTCAGTTGTAAAAGTTATTACATACTTTAAAATCTTTCATTTAAAATGTAATTTTATTAGTACAATTTCTTAGATACATAAGCCACTGAGAAAATTCTCAATCAGAATGTCCTTTGCCAAATGAGAAATGGATTTTTAAAAAGAGAGAAATTTGATTTTAAATACTGTCAATTGTTTGTTTTTCATTGTTAATTTATTTACCTCTCCTAATGAAATAGCATAAGAAAAAACACAATCAGTATTAGTGACAATATCAAACAGATAAAACTTATGTCAGTGTATCTTAGTTATATGAGGATATATCTTCAAGAATCCTAGTAAGTTCTAATGAAAATGGTTTTAAAAAGAATCATTTTAGTATCTTTAACATGTTTACGATTATTTCAATAGTATTTTCATATCTGTAAAGCATACAGTAAAAGTACTATCTGAAATAAATTAGGACAGATCATATTAGAATGCTAGACATTTTAAGTACATCATTAAGAGATGATACAAAATTAAATAATTACCTTTACACAAGGCAAGTCTTTCTAATACATTACCAAAACACTCTATAAGACCATAAAAAAAAAATACAGGACAAGGGATATGAGATTTTTGTCTTACAAAATTGCTTGTAACCTTTTCCTGTATATTTGCCAGTATTAGTTTCCTATACAGAGACACATGATTATAGGCTAAAAGTAAAAACATGAGATAGACCATATACTATACTGACAGTCCTGGCAGAAAAATGATAAATATCTAGATTCTGACTTATATTGTCATAAATTCTCTATTACTAAAGTCCTTAGCTATTTCATTTTAAATCATATTCCTTGGAGGTACTCCATGTCTTGTCTGGCCAGAGACGGCTCATATTACAATGTGTTTTTCAGAGTCTCTCTAAATAGAGTCACTTTCTATTGTGGCTTTGTTAAAGAGAAGAATTGCCTCAATATTCAGTGGGCTGACAGCCAGTCTCCCTGATTTCCTCTCCTCCTCAGATCTTGGGTACTTGTATCCTTAACTGACCATGTGACTGAGTTTGAGTTTTCATGGGATCACACAGACACCACTTAGGAGGAAGAATATCAAGAAACCAAAGAAGGAAATGCATCTTTATACCTGAAAAATCAATTTTATTAATATCTTATTTGCCTTATAGGCCAAAGAGACATTTTCTCCTCCTTCACAAAACACATTTATCTAGAGTAGATTTTGAGGTGTCATATCACTATGGTAGTTGTCTGAAACTGACCTGTGTTTCTGCATATAAAACTAACATGTTGACAATAATGATGACAATGAACATGCAGAATTGACTGAGAAGCTCACTGTAAAAGACCAAAGCCAATAAGACAAATATTAGCTAATCTGAGTTAATGCATGGGCTAGTTGCTTTATCTTACTGAACCTCTAAATATCATTACTATTACTCCCATATTACAGCTGAAAGAACTAAGGATTAGAGCTGTTAAATATATAACCCAGTATCATACAGCTGGTAAATGGTAGAGGTACAGTTCGAACACAGGCATCCTGAGCTAGTCTGCAATGTCCACCCTTAACCTGCACACTGGTTGGAAGAATAGGTGATATAAAGAGGGGCAGGTCATGCTTCTCAGAGGTGATGAAATGCTGGTGATACGAGTCAAGTAGTGGAGTGGATACTGTGTGATAAATAAGGGCTCCCACTAGAGAAGCAGAAAATTATAAAGCAATTGAGTAACCAATAAACGTAATGAATTTAGAGAATTTCGTTGAGATCTCTGAAAGTGAAATACAGAGGTATAGAGGAAATAAACTGATGAATTGAAGAGTTTGTTAGAGCTAATAAAAAGTCACAAGTAAAATTCTATCAAATGATGACAGATACCAGTAAAACATCCCCAAAGGAAGGCTCCATAAACAGAGACCACCCTCCTGGGCTTTTAGAAGAATTATCCCTCTGAATAAAAGAAAACACCAACATGCAATGATTATTTTAAAACAAAATATATTTATAGTCTTTTAAGTTACTACTGCTCTTTAGTTATGTTCATTGCCTGGTATGAGATAATAAATCCACAATTTTATTTACAGAGTGACAAAACTATCCATCTGTATTTATATGAAAAAAGTTGATGGAGAAGCAATATTATTATGTTATAAATACTGCAATTAACCTTCAAATCATAGTGCTTATTTAAATTGGCAAATAAGAAATAAGCAAAAATTGCCAATTCAATTTAATTAACCCTAATTAAATTTTAGCATGTCACTAAATGCAATTACACTACATTTTTTCATGGAGTTATACTTTATAAGACATTAAATATTACTATTAGTTTTGGGCATTTTATCCTCAGTAAGTAAGCTGATATTTATTTATGGTACTTTTATGAGTTAAATTAAACAACTACTAAATCTTTTCTAACATAATTTATTTGGATGAGTTTAAAAAATTTTTTATAGTGATATATCTCCAGTGACAGAAACATTATATGAAGAAATATTTATGTTATTAGATATAATCAAACTTGTTCCTGGAATAACTGAATCATCTAAGCACGTGAGAATCCTGGAGCTTTCCCACATTTCATTCTACCTCACACATACTCAGTTTTTTGTTGCTGTTCCCCACGACCTCCCTCCCCAACAAGTAGGTATGTGTGTATTGTAGGCTAGCAGAGATTAAATAGTTTTAAAATTTTTTAAACTCCGTGATTAAATTATTCTTGTAATTTTAGAGCAAGCAATATTTCATTTTACAATTTTACTGTAATTGTCATCATTCCCTATGAAGTTAACAATGGCCTAGTTGTCACTTATTTACTCTCTATGTGACATCAAACGTTGTCTCCTTTCTAAGAAAACTAAGAATATTTCAATTTTAAGATTGGGCAGGGAAGGAAATTGTTCTGAAAATATGGCACCAAATGAACCATAATGCTCAATTTGATAATTCTTTTAAGCCGTTGAAAATCCTAGTTAAAATGCAAATGCTTTTTGGATAAGAGAATATTTTAGACTTAACAGTAATAACAACATTCTTTTCGACTAACTTTATACTAGCACCTTGCAAATAAAAATATCACTATCTACACTTAATGGACTAGGGAAAAAAGTTCAAATTTTAAACAACACTTAAAAAATAAAGCTTCTTTCAATATGACATCTGTCCAATAGGCTACATAGCCTTTCATAATTTAATGGTATCAATTAGCTTTATGTATTAGCATTAATTGCAAATACCTCCCTATTCAAATAGATTCAATTCAGTTCAATTACTTTCATATTTGTAAAAGTTATCATAAGTATTCTTAAATATAATAAAATAAATATGTCAAAAGTACAGTGAAGCATAGAACAGGAAGTGATTAACTTGGTCTGAGGGTAGAGTCAAGAAAGTCTTCGAAGTTCACTGTTAGAGAGTAAATCGAATTTGCGGTATAGAAGGGGAACCATACTCTGGTAAAAAGAAAATATATATGAACATAAAGTAACAGTACTCAGCACTGATTATTGGAAATGAGAAAAGAACCGGCAAGAATCTATCTGAACATAGCACACCTCCAACAGGGGAGTCTCAAATGATAAATACACTTTATAGCAGGGGATGGCAAACTATGGTCCACAGGCTAAGTCTAGTCTATGACTCATTTTTGTATTGACATGTGAACTAAGTAGGATTTTTACATTTATGAAGGCTGTCTAAAAATCAAAGAACAGATATAGTCTATGGCTCCAGATGTCTAAAATATTTATTTTCTGGTCTTTTACATATAAAGTTTGTCAAATTCTGCTTTACTACAAGAATAAGGGCATGAAGGGAATCACTGAGGGAGTAAAATTGAAGGATAAAATGGAAAGTAAGAATGAAAAAAAGTAAATTCAGGATAAAAATTCTAAGTGATGCTAAGGGCAAAATTAACCTATTTAGTAAATATGCGGTAAAAGGGGATAAAAAGAATAAAAAAAGTTTTAAACATTAGTTCAATTAAGGCAAAGGGAGATGCAAAAGAGAAAAGTAAAAAACATGTATTTTTTGCATCAAAGCTTTATTTACTTTTTATTATGTCACTAATTCTCAAAATGTTACTTCTCATCTGCACTTCAGACATATGTAGCCAATTGCCCATTTCACATTTACAATGAGATATCCGCTCCGTCTGTCCAAACCAGTAATTATGCTATTCACCAGCCACTCCCCAGGTATCCTCCAGTGCTTAACTTGGGTAGTCCTAACTGTTACATTAAGAGTATCCTCAACAATTACTTCTCCCCTTTGCCTACATTCTCAATCACCAAATCCCATAGATTTTACCTGTTAGTATATTTTATTAAATTTTGGGGGGGTGACATCGATTAATAGGATTATATAGGTTTCAAGTGTACATTTCTGTGATACAAGATCTGCATATTGCACTGTGTGCTCACCATCCAAAGTCAAACAATCTTCTCTCTCCGTATGTTAGGCACCCCAGTAACCCCTACCCTTTCACGCCCTTTCCTCTGGCAACCACTGCATTTCTATGTCCATGAGTTTCAGTTTTATATCCCACATATGTTCAGTGAAATAAATTATAGAAAGACAAACACCATATGATTTCACTTGTATCTTAAATATATAAATAAAGAACAAAATTAATGAACAAGCAAAATTGCAACTCTTAGACACAGAGAGCAAACTGTTGGATGCCAGAGGGGAGGGTGGTTGGGAACTGGGTGAAAAAGGTGAAGGAATTCAGAAGTGCAGATTGGTAGTTACCAATTAGTGACCAGATGTAAGAAAAACACAGGGAATACAGTGAATAACACTGTAATAACTATATATGGTGCCAGTTAGGATACTGGAAATGTCAATGGGAACACTATGTAAAGTATATGATTGTCTAATCACTAAGCTGCACATCTGAAACCAATATAAAATAAGATTGAGAGATAAAATGTTTCCTAAGATTAAAGCTAGTAAATACATATGAGAAACATGAACAAGTAATATTTATTATGCCTATGTGCAAATACTATAAATACTTAGTCATTGAAGTACATGATAAAAAAGATTTGTCTTTGTCTTATTACTTTGGTGTCTGTGCAATTATTTCTTGCAGTTTATGTGTATATATATAACATTTGTGTAACTCACCACACTTTTTAAGATATTCTTTCTAATAATACAATAACTTTCTAATGTTTAGTTCCTCTACCTGAACAGTACAGAAAGTTGCATCCAAATTATCCAGGTGTACAAATTCTTGACTCTATATTAAATTGCCCTTAAATAATTTCTGTCAAACAAGTATTAAAAGTGAGTTAACCATTTATGTAGTTTAAAATATTATGAAATATAAAAGTTACCTAGAATTTTACACAAAAACAATTTACTTTCTCAAAAGGTTGTTTAAGTTGGAATTTTCAGTGTCATTACATTGATTGTAAAATATTGTTATTATAATTTTTGTGCTGTTGATATAATTAATTTACATTTAAATTTTTAATTATATTTTATTGCAGATGTATTCATTTTAGATTTTGCTATTTATAAGCACTTCATTCAAACAGTCTGAAATTTTAGATGGTATTACTTTACATGAGTTTGTTAATACATAATTTTAATACATTGTTTATCTTTGTATAATATCATCATATATCAAGTATGTAACACATACTTGATAGTCACCTGATTCCCTTATTGATGTAGCTATCTAGACTTGGAAGATATAAGTTTCTCTGATTCTATAAAAGCCATTATTACATATTTTATTTAAAAAATATCATATACGCTATAAAGTATTTTCTGTGGGAGAAACACTAATGAAAGTATTACTGTATTGAGTATCTGTTAAATATATTTTAGTAAATAATAGGGAATCCTAACCCAGGTGGTGCTCAGAAAAAAAAAAAAGTCCTTAGAGATTAAGAATCTACTAGTGTATGTATAAATTAATCCAACATTTCTGTGATAATCTTTTTTGGGGTAATACAATTTCTATATATAAGTCATTTTTAAATAACAGCATAAAATTTTACGTATAAGTAACTATGAACAGTTGTCGATAATAAATGGACTGGAAACATTTTAAATACTCATTAAAATGTAAATAGGTAATTAAATGATGGTATATTGAAATGCTAGTATCATGCAGCCATCATCATTGCTAAAGACGAGTGTGTAGAAATAGTGTTATGAGCATGTGTGAGTGTGTGTGTAGAGTTAGAGAGCTGAACAAATTATTTTGATAACTAGTATCAACATGTTGGTATTTAGAAGCCATCAGTAAGTGGTTAAATTTTGTATTCAAAATATAGGAAACGTAGGCCATTTCTGGGGATTATCCCCAAAATGAGAACTGATATTAAGAAAACATATCACAGTTAAGAAACAAAAAACCTTCTTCTTGGGAACACATCCTAGATCATCTGAAGTGTTTATTGTTCTTTGTTATTCAGAATATAATGACAGTTCCTTCATCCCAAAAGGAAATAAGATATCCGAACTTGAAAAAAATCTGTTGCTACTTACTCTGTCTAGACCTGCAAGCCTTCCAGAGTTCTCAGGTAATGTTAAATGCTATAAACAGTTCTTCTCTCTCTCTCTCTTTCTCTCTCTCTTTCTCTACTGCACATATTCTGCTTACTAAGGACTGCAATTACTTTTTGACTTCTGCATTGTCTTCTATGTCTCTGTCTTAGATGGCACCAAACCACTAAATTTCCTTCTTTGCCTCTTTTACTTCAATCTCTCCAGGGAAAGTATCTGATTGGGTTGAAAATCACCATGTAGTATGCCATTTTCACAAGCTATCTTATCATGATATAATGATCAGTCAAGAAAGGCCAGACTTCATTCAACTTTTGATCTCTGTCTCTAAGAGTTGTATTCAAACAATTAGGATCCATGAGATGCAATCATATCAGAAACTTTATTTTATTCTACCATATTCTTTAAAACTATTGTGTAGGAATCTCCTTTGCCTAGGTAATCCTTGGGCAAGTCTCATGATTTTCCAGAATCTGCTTAAAAGATAGAGAATTCTAAATTATTTATGTCAGAAAACACAGCCTTGACTTAGAAATATTCTTATATGAATGACAATTATTACCTAACACTTTTATCTAAATCGAAGTCTTTTGTTTTTCTTTCTTTAATTAGTGCATGCGGGTCAGAGGCGAGTTAAAAAGAGCAAATAGCTGGAGCCTTGCTGTCTTCATCTGCCACTCGCTGTTGCTCCTGACCCCTCCGGAGTCGGGGCAAAGATAAGAAAAGGAGGGGGTACAGAAAAATTCCTAACTCATGGCTACTCTCATGAAAGAGCTTAATATGTTTATTCTTTTCTTGGCAAATATTTAAAATGTATTTCTTCTCCCACGTACCCATTCTTGGTCCATCAATTAAAACTCCATTGATTTGATGGTGACCTTTACGTTCCTTCAGTGGGTAATTAATTTCCAAATTCTGACTTTCCAGCAATCTACTTCATGTAATTTCTATGTCATCACTGAGACAATTGTCTTGGTTTGGTCAGAACGTAATCCCATCCTGGCTATCTCCCAATAGACTACATGTGGTCTACAGAAAGTATTAACATAATCTTTGACCTGAGAAAATACATGAGTAGAGGACAAGTCCAAAACAGAATCAAGCTGCCCCTTATTTTAATAATTGAAATAGCTAGTCAAACTTTTCATCTTCTTAGATTTCCTCTGTAAAAGGGTAAAGGTGAAAAAGTTTTTCTGCCTTCCCTTCTAGGTTCTTTGGCTGGTCTAATGATCAGATTGACATACAACAAATTATCAGGGAAAAAATTAATTTAATAATATATGTGAGGGAGACCCGTAAAGACATGAAATCTCAGGCACAGGCAAATAAGGCTTGTATAACATCTCTAGGTAAGGAGAAGAGGGTAGAGGACCCTCTAGGGTGGGGGAAAGTAATTCACAAAAAGATGAAAAGAGCAAATGTTTGGTAAACAAATGATTGCCTTGCCATGTAAATAAGTCTTTCTGATATAAAGTTATTGCTGGTAATAGTTTACTTCTTGGTACAAGCTTCATATCCAAATTCTTTCAGGGAGCTAAGAGGGAAGTAAAAAGCTTTTCCTGTGTATCCTGAGTCTTAATGGACTTCAGCTCAAAGCAATTCGCATGCCCAAGTAGCACATTTTGGGGTGGCATATTCTGCTCCCTGTCATTCATCATCTTGATTAATGAAAAATCAGCCCTAGTAAATTAACACAGGTGTTAACAAAGTGCCACAAACTTGGAGACTTAGAATGAGATTAATTTATTGTCTGACTGTTCTGGAGGCTAGAATTCTGAAAGCAAGGTGTTGGCAGGGCCACACTCCCTCTGAAACTATTAGGGAGAATTCTTTCTTGCCTCTTCTTAGCTTCTGGTGGTTTGCCAGCAATCCTTGGCACCCCTAGGATTACAACTACAGGACTTCGATCTCTGCTTCTGTCGTTACTCAACACTCTCCCCTCATGGGACTGGATGTCCATTCTCATCTCATAAGAACACCAGTTTTATTGAATTAGAAGTCAACTTAATGGCCTCATCTGCAAAGACCCTATTTTAAATAATGGCCCCTTTGTAAATACCTGTTGTTAAGATGTCAACGTGTCCTTTTGTGTAATACAATTCAGTCCATAATACCATCTAACCAAGCTCTCTAAACATTTAATCCAAGCTCACTTTACATTTAAAGCTCGAGACCCTCACTCATTCCCTCTTTAGTGTATGAAAGTGGTAGTAGGAGGGGGGATTACAGCCTGAGAACAATTTTCTTTAAATAATCTTCCCAATAAAATCCTCTCTTACTTGTCATTCTCTTAATCTTTCCATTCCCTTCTGGTGGGAGAAAATTTTGCTTATGAAAAGCTATGAAACTGGTTCTGTTGAAATTCTTCATTGAGATCTGGCTTGTCACACTGGCTGAGTCAAATAAACTCATATTAAATATATACACATTTAATTGTGACAGATTCATATACTCAAGTAGCCAGCACCAAAAGCAACATAAAATAATTCTGTTAACAAAATAATTCATTCCCTCTGGTTCATTCTAAGACTGTTTCCCTACACATACCCCACAAATCCCTAGTTCTTATTTCTATCACTACAGGTTAGTTTTGCCAGGTTAAGATTTTTGTATCATCTAGTATGTACTCATTTTCATGGATACACATTTTCATTTCTTCTCAATAAATATCTAGGAGTAGAATTAATAGGTTATATGGTAAGTGTATAATTAATGTCAAAAGAAACTTCCAAACTGTTTTCCAAATGGTTTTAGTTTCTTCACATGCTCATCAACATTTGATATTGTTCATCTCAATTTTTATCATTTTAATGAGATTGTGGTGGTATTTCCTTGTAGTTTTAACTTGCATTAATCTCAGGACTAGGGGTATTGAGTGTTTTTTCATGTACTTATTGGCTATCAGTATACCTATGTCTGTCAAGTGTTTCTTCACAATATTTGCCTGTTTGTAACTGGATTAGGTAGTTGTGTTATTAATTAAGAGATTTAAAAATTTTTCTGTATAAAAATATATATAAAATTTTGCTTTTTTAATTTCTTAAAAGTGTTTTTCAAAGAGTATATGCTTTAAATTTTGATGCTTTTATATTTAGGTCTGTGATCTATTTTAATCTAATTTTGGTATGTGTGGTTCAAGATTTATTTCATCCACATGAATGTCCAGTTGTTGCAGCACAGTTTGTTAAAAAATGTATCCTTCCTTTCACTGAATTACCTCCACACATTTATTTAACATTAATTGACTGTGTAAATATTATTTATTTCTGAAATTTTACTTTGTTCCACTAATCCATGCCAGTCCTTATACTGTTACTGCACTGTCTCATGTACTGTAGTTCTTAGTAGACCAGGAAATTAGGTAGTGTTAGTTCTCTAAATTTGTCCCTTGTTATTTCTATACTATGTCCTTAGCATTTCCTAATACATTTGGAATAACCTTGATCTCTACAGAATTTCGCAGGGATTTTGACTTGCATTTCAATGAATCTACAGTTCGATGTGACAATAAATTATATCTTAACCATACTGAGCCTTCCAGTCCAATAATAAGGTATATCTATTGCTTTATTTTTGGTATTTGTTACTTTTCCTCAATAGTATTTTGAGTTTTCAGTTTGCAAATCTTGCACATATATAAATTTATTCCATAATATTTTATGTCATTAAATTCTACTTAAGTGGTTGTTTTTTTTTAACTTTTAATTTCCAGCTGTTCATATATATAATTGTTTTTGTATATTGACCTAGCATTTTATGACCTGCTAAATTAAAACAGAGTTTATTAGATAGGATTTTCCACTTACTTGATCATATCCTCTGCACATAAAATGGGTTTACTGCTTTGTTCCAATGTGCATTTTCTGTCTCCCTTTTCCCCCTTACCATTCTTCCTCCTTTTCTCTCCCATTCTCTCTCCCCGCCTTTCTCGCTTTCTCTTGTTCCCTCCCTTTTTCTCTTCTTTCCATGGTTCCCTATCTCTCCCTCTCTGGTTTGCTATATTGTCTACAGCCAAAGTACAACACTGCTAGAAATGATGAAGGTGTTCAATCTTGACTTCTTCCTGATCTTCCAGGGGAAGTGTTTTATATTTGTCATTAAGTATGATGTCAGCTGTATTTTTTAAGGCTACACTTTACTACATTGAGGGAGCTCCTTATGTTTATGCCAGTTTTCTAGGAATTCTTAGAATCATAAATATTGTTGAATTTTTTCAGATTTACTTGCATTTAGAAGAATGATTATTTTATTTTAAATTTATTTTATTGTATTTTTTCCATTACCATTTAGTCCCCTTATATCCTGCCCCCCGCACAATCACCACACTGCGGTCCATGTCCATGAGTCCTTTTGCATTTTTGCTCAATCCCTCCACACTCTCACCTCCCCCCAATCTTGTTTTTTTCTGATTTATTAATATGGTGGATAGTATTGACTGGTATTCAAAGTTAAAACGGTTTTGAATTCCAGGGAAAACCTCTACTCGGTGATGATGTAATCATACACTGGTGGTTTCTAAACACTAATACTTTATGAAAAATTTAATTGATATCCTCATATATATGTATGTATATACACACTAATAAATGCATACACAAACATATATGCATACATATTCATATTGCAGTAAAGTTATCTTGTAATGTCATTGTTTGATTATGCTCTATCAGTAATGAAGAGAAATTCCTGGTTGGTGTAGCTCGGTGGGTTGAGCGCCAGCCTGCGAACTGAAAGGCTGCCAGTTTGATTCCCAGTCAGGGCACAAGCCTGGGTTGTGGGCCAGGTTCCTGTTTGGGGGTGTGCAAGAGGTAACTGATCACTGTTTCTCTTGCACATCGATGTTTTTCTCTCTTTTTCTCTCTCTCTTCCCTTCTCTTTAAAAAAATAAAAATAAAAAACCTTTAAAAAATAATGAAGAGAGAATTATTAAATCTCTGTGGTTGTAGCTTTTTAGATTTATTTTAATTGTCAGTGTTTATTTTTAAACACTTTTTCTAAAAACAAACTACTTAAATAAAGCACTTATGTATTTATTATATGTTACAAAACTATAGCCAGCTAGCATAAATACTTTTTAGAGTTTAATATTTATCATTAGGAGTTTTTCCATTAGACATTTGTCAATAAGAAACAAAACATAATAATTTCATAATGTCCTTCCATCAAACAAATGTGTTTATTAAAGTTGTATGGAAATATGAGATAGAGTTTGTCACCACAACTCTTTAGAGTATCATCTATAATAATAAATAAGCTGTTTGGTAGGCAAAAGACACAGATATTCTGGTATGGGAGTAATAGGAAAACAGCATGGGGTTGAGCTTAGGTGAAATTGAAATTGATTTTCACAGTTTAGTTGCTGGGTGGTCTCAGATGACATGGCTGTTTAATCTTAGCCAGCACAGGTGTGAAAGTCATAATATGAAAACTGACACATTCAAATAGAAAAAGAGACAATATCATAATTAGGCTTCATACTCAGGGTAAAGTGAGAAAGCAAAAGCTTTTTTACACAGTGTCACTGAATTATAGAAAAACTACAGACTTTTTTGGAAGAAAAATATAGACATTACACAGCTTTCAATCTGTGTCATGCACAACAAAAGTAATTTTTAGAGTCACTCCAGTGATAGAAATATGCCTAATTGCCTGGTACATTATCCTTTATTTTTCACCCTATGGAGAGTGTCGTTTTTAAATTAGAGAACATTCTGTCTGTTTTCCTTCCTAATTAACACACAAATATAATTTGGCCTGCTCAAATTGGTTGTAGAAAAATTCATTAATTACTTTTCATATGTCTTTAAAAACAAGATTGCTTGTATAGTATTTATAATTGCTATTATATAAATATGTGTGTGTGTGTATATATATATATATATCACGTTACATGTGGCTGAGGAGATTACATGGACTTAATGAACATTCATTAAACATTCATAGCATTATGGCCTGAAGTAGATACACAATTCTATTGGTATTTTTTTCTATAACGAAGCAATATTATAAAATTAAAAATATATTTTATTCTTTTGATGACAACTACACATGCAGAATTACTGTGACTAAAACCCACATTTACAAATTCAACTGAAAAAAAACACCTGAATGAAATGATTAGTGATTCACTGTCATTAAAACCATTTTGTCACCTATCTCTGATTCATTTCTACACATGCAACACATGAAAACCTTACTATTTTTCACAGCAAACACCCATATACTATAAACTGCCTAAATCATAATGTAAATAATTTCTTAAATTAAGGCTCTATCAGTACCATTCTAAGTATCAATTATATTTAATTTGCTATTAAAGCTTATCTATGGCAAGTAAATATTTAGGCTAAAAATAATGTTCAAGTATATAAATTATTTAAATTCCTCCTTGTTGAAGATGTTAAACTGGAAATACACCAAAAGTGTTTCCAAGATTGCGTATAATCATTTAATTAATTTATTAAAATCATGAGTAAGAGAAAATTTTATATTTACTATTTATCTCATATAATTCTTAAAATGACATCCTCTTGAGTTAAAATATAAGCAGACCAGCAAACTCAATTTGTGTTTATCTCTGAATTATAATACAAAGGATTTTTATCAGAGTACAATGTTTGCAAAGTTTGTATATATATCAAATATAGGTAATATTATAGTTATAACACGCATCTGGTATTATAGCATTAAATAAAAAGACATTACGTTAATAAAAACTAGATTTTTTAACACTTATTAAGTTTTCCTTAAAATAGCAGAATACTAAAGTTCAATTTCAATTACATCCCTTAAACACACTGAATGAATTACATTCTATTGTACTGTATATATAATCTTATATGAATTAAATGAGGTTATGTAAGCTTTGAGTACATAATGTTAGCTATTGTATAAGAAAAAAAATCCAAAAATTCATTACTCAAGTGTTAGTATTACTCCAAACCCAGTATAACTGCCATTAGGAAATCATGCCCTGTCAGGCTCTTTCTCTTGTGAAACTAATCTCCTTAACACATGACCCACAAAATATCAGCAGAGGCCTGAAGATGGAGGATTGTAAGAGGGAAAGATTACAATGTGAATCTGGCTGTGGTGCATAACATTTCTTCTCACATTCTCTTAAGTAAAACTGGTCATATATTACCACCTAACACCATGAGAAGAAAGGGTAAGTGTTAGAAAATATGTTTTTGTGTACCCAGGAAGAAAACAAATTATGTTTGCAGAAAAAATTCTTTTACAAACACTAAACAAAAGAAGCAGAAAGCTCAAAATCATATGAATAAATTATGCATCTACATCCTTCCGGGATTCCCAGGGCTGCAGTGCCGTCGCAAGCCCTGGGTGTGCTCAGCAAGAACAGCAAGAACAACGTAACTGGTGAACCGTAACCACCTGGATTTGCCTTACTTCCGGAAATCAAAATTAGCTTCTCAGAGAGCTTCCTCTGAGTGTCTACATTTCAAAATGGTATTAAATATTCATTAACACTACAAAGTAATTCATAGTGCAATAGTTTTTTTTTATTAAATTAGTCTGGTAATTCTTCGATAACAAATTATCTTTTTGAATTGAAAAATATAATGTTCTTTTACTATGGATAAAAACTGGGAAATGAAAGGAACATATTTCAATGAAAAGTTAAAGTATTGTAATAAAGTTCACTAAACAATTATAGCTACAGATACAGCATTAAACATTTTCATGTATCTTGTTTAATTTACATAAGATATTACTCTAAAATGAATTTTTATTACTAAAGAAACCAAAAGATCATTTTGCACTTAATAGAGTCCCACTTTATGAGCTAATACTAAGTCATGGACCACAGGAATAAAACAATAATTATTCTTCATTGTAAAATTACATTCTACAATGTAATTAATTTGCAGTAATTGTCCCTGGTGACAGATTATATTCTTGGCTCAGAAAAGTTGGTTGTTGAATTATGGTTATTTGTATAATAACCACCAGAGTATTCCAAAATATGACAATACTTTTGTCATTGTTTTATTTACTGCTTTAACTTTATAAAAAACTTGAAACTGAAAATATACTAAAACTTGCTAGATGCATTAATACTATGTATAGCTACCATAAGAGATATTTATACAAATTTTTATGTGATATTTAACTGAATTATAAATATTTTTACATTGTCCTAGAACTAAAATACAAGTACCATCTTTATAAACCAAACAAATGCCAGAGTCCCAAAGAAGACAACAAATAGTTTTGAAGTGGACTTTTAAGCTACTAAAGCCATATGAAAATTTAAAAAACATTAATTTTATAGTTTTCTTCGATAGTTAATACTTGGTTACGTAGTGACTCAGTTTCTTTGAAACTGTAGTGGACTTTATGTACTCAATATTCCTCTCACATCTTCATAACCATAACTGCTCAAAATAATAGTAGCAATAATGTATTATGTGATTATAGTTTATGGGTAAGTGAAATGAAGGGCAGAAATTTTAAAGGGACTGAAGGAAGACCTGGGAATAGGGTTATGAAATAATTTCACTGTTGATCCTTCATGGACAAATCACCTCTGAAAGGCCTGCCAACTACCACTATCACCTTGGGGAATTAGGATTTCAATATATGAGCTTGGGATGACCCAAAAATATAGGCCACAGCAATTACAAAATTCTGTTGAAAGAGATCAAACAAGGTCTGACTAAATAAGGATATCTCATGTTCATGAATACAAAGACTAAATTTTGTGACAATGTCAGTTCTTCCAATCACAGTCTACAGATTCAATGAAATCCCAATCAAGACCCCAGAAAATTATTTTAAAGTTTACAGAGAGAAGCAAAAGACCAAGAACAAACATGATAAAGAAGAACCAAATCAGAGCACTAAAACTATCTGACTTTGAGACTATCTATAAGGCTATAATAAAGTTGACACTGTGGTATTGGTGAAATAATTTACAAATAGATCAACAGAACAGAATAGAAAGCCCAAGAATATATCCACACAAATATAGTCAAATGAAATTTGAGAAAAGAAGAAAGGCAATTCAATATAAAAAAAAATTAAAAGGAAAAATGATGAGTAACAACTGGACACAGAAAAAAAAAAAAAGCTAGACAGAAACCTTACATGTTTCACAAAAGTAACTTAAAATATTTCACAGATTTAATTTTAAAATGCAAAACTATTAAACTATAGGTATATAACATAGGAGAGAATATAGGTAAGCTAGGCTTTTTATATATACCACCAAAAGCACTACACATGAAAGAAAAATTGGTAAGTTGGACTTTATTAAATGTAAAAACTTCTCTGAAAAATACAGTTAAGAGAATTCATAGACAAGCCATAGACTGGAAGAAAATATTGCAAAACGTATCAGATAAAGAGCTGGTATCTAAATGTGCAAAGAACCCTTAAACAATAATAAGAAACCAATCAACCAAACAATAATAGGCAATAAATTGGAGCTTACACCTCACCAAAAAAGGCATAGGAGTGTCAAATACACATAGTTCAAAAATGTCTAACATCATATACCATTAGGGAATAACAAACTAAAATAGTAATGAGATACTATTGCACACTTGTTAAAATGGCTACAACCCAAGATACTAACAAAATCAATTGCTGGCAGGATGTGGAATAAAAGGAAATCTCATACATTGCTGGTGGGAATGCAAAAACGTACAAGACACTTTGGAAGACAGTCTGGAAGTCTCCTACAAAGCAAAACAGTCTCATATCATCCAGCAATCACACTCCATGGTATTTATCCAAATAAGTTGAACATTTGCATTCACAAAAAAACTTGCACCCAAATATTTAAACCACCTTCATTCATAATTGCTAAAAATTGAAAGGAACCAAAACATCCCTCAAAAAGTGAATGGACAAACTATTGTACATGGGTGCAATGGACTATTATTAAACAGTAAACTATCAAGCCACAAAAAGACATGAGGAAACAAAATGCATATTGCCAATGAAGGAAACTAAACTGAAAAGGCTATATCCTGTAGGATTCTAACTATACAACCTTCTGGAAAGGGCAAAATTTTCGAGCCGATAAAAAGATCAGTGGTGGCCAGGGGTTTGAACAAATGGCAGGAGGATGAATAGGAAGAGCACAGAGTTTTTAGGGCAGTACAACTATTCTGCCTGGTAATATGACAGATATATGGCATTATACAGCTGTCAAAACCCTAAATGTAAAAAAACAAAAAACCAAATCCTAATGTAAACTACAGATTTTCATTAATAACCATGTTAGTTCATCAATTGTAAGGAAAGTAAAACACTCATCGAAGATGTTACTAGGAGAAATTCTGAGTGGTAAGGATGAACATATGAGAACTTGCTGGACTTGCTGTTCAATTTTTCTATAAATCTATAATTCCTCTAAAAATAAAGTTTACTAATTTAAGCAACGGAGATTTTGTGGTATTTTTAAAAACAGCATAATTTATTTAGCCCATCTTTTCTGAACTAGAAATTGGACCTATGAGTGAAGCACTGTCTCAAAAATTGAAATCTAATGTCAGTGATTTTAGGGTACCAGACAGTGAGGAAATAAATGTCATCTGAACATGGGACAGTATTCATATTAGTAGTGAAATATATTCAGTGCAAAATATACCAGCAAGAAATCGGAAGTTATCTAACACTGCTAATTTATCCTAGGGTAGCGGGCGATTGCAGGCAAAACAACAGCTTTTTCATTGCATGTGTTTGTTGCTGTGAGCTGTGTTTGACAAGGCATTATAAGAAACTTGTACCTAGGCAAAAATTAACTATTTCATAACCAAGAATGAAAGGAAATAGAGAAAGTCCATAAATTCAGACATCAGGACAGAAAAGGCAGTTGAAACATGGTCAGAAATTAAATGATAAAAATGAGAACATCTTTATAGTAAAGAAGGTCATGAAATAAAATGTAGCTTTCCTACAAGGATTCAAACAAGGTCATGGCCATCATGTGATCCAATGTTTAAAACTGGCTAATAGATTAAAACTGTACCTGACAATTCCTTTTAATTATACTGTCATTTGGCTTTTATCTCTGGCCCAACGACTGTATTAAGAAGACATACTCAAAAAGGATGTACACCTTACAGGAAATGACTCAAGATCCAAAGACTAGCAATACATAAACTCTGGTTGTAAGGATACAGTGCTGAAATGAGGGTGTATGCTGCATTTCACCTGTGTGCTTATCCACACAGCTGATATTTTCAGCATGCTTTGTTCGGTTTGAGAAACTCAAATCTTTTATCATACCAATTCCACATCTAATCTATATTTGAACTATTATATATTATTCATGGTTTTATACTAGAATTCTAAGCAAAATTAGAACTTTTGAAATATTTTTACTTTTTTATTGCTAAACCTTATGGTAGAGAAAAAATGCAAAATCATTCTATTCTCAATCAAGTTTTTAAATAACTTTCTTCAACTAAAAATCTCATATTGATCTGAATTTCTCTCACAGATAATGTTTTTAGATGAACAAAATAACTGTAATTACAGACTATCATTCAAATATACTTAGGAAATGAGTGAGAGCTATAATAAAATATGATTTGGGTTATTTACATATTGCCTTTGAATCAAAGTAAAAAGATCATATTTTCTTAGTAATGTTATTGTAATTCTGTCCTCTTTCAATTGATTAGTTACTTTAATAATATAGTGGAACAAATACAGCAATATCAGTCTAAAATTATATCATGCTAAAGTGATTAAAATAATAATTTTAAGAATTTTACATTAAAATGAAATTGATTTAGCACAAAATCTTAAAAAATTATACAAGTCAACTTTTTTTTAATTGAAAGAAATTTTTATTTTAAAGATGTAATATATTCTCTCTATTGCTGAAGTGATCATTTATTGTTCACAAAAATAACTTCATTAAGTCTGTTTTACGTTTTTCTTCTTCAGGATCTTCTTTTCTCCTTTTTTAAAAAAATCTGATACCCTTGCTTTATGGTATCTTAACCTCACAACCTTATTCAATGCAGCAGCGTACATCATGTAAAAGAAATGCTTTAAAGGGTAATGTCATTCACTATACTATTAATCTATTTTCTTTAAATCACTGATTAACATTGAAATTGATTTTGAACTTCTTGTGACTAACATGACATTAATCTAGCATTAGCTGTTAAAAACATAACACCTAATTCATGTTAGCAGGTGTTGGCACATCATTAATTTGGTAACAAGATTTCACAACTCTTTAAAGCCATTAAAAAACATTAGTCCAAATTATAAGATAAAGTAACTGTAAATATCTTTCAATACTTAAGGCAGAAAATGTCATCTTTTTTTAAAGCTTTGAACTAAGTAGTTTCAGCGTATGCACCAAATTAATGGAATTAATAAATATTAATTAATTATGACATTGATACTTAATGGAATTAATATTAATATACTAATATAATGGGATAATTAATGGAACTCCAAATTAATGGAATTCACATTAATATTTTCTTTATTACAACTTCAGACTTCTCAGTGTTAGCTGTGTGTTGTTAAACACCTAAAGAAATTTTAAAATACTGATACCTTGAGTGCGACCCAGAGATCTAAATTACATCATCGGGTATCAGGCCAACTCATCAGTATCATTTAAAACTCCTTAGGTTAATTCTACCTAGAAGCCACTGATGGGATTCTGTTTCAAACCAATATTCAAATACCCTCATTGATGTATGTCAATTATCCTGGAAATCACTGTGCACGTTACCAAAGCCTCTATAAACAGTATATACAAATAATGAATATTCTTGTTCCCGGCTCTCATGAAGGAATTTTGTGCAAGTAAAAAGTACACTAATATCTATCACAAATAGTGCCTTGTTTTAATGCTAAATGTTTCAACAGTTTTCAGTACAATGTTTTTATTCACGTAGGAAAAAATAATTAGAAGATTTTAGAAGATATAACCACATGCACACACCCCCAAAAAACCCCTCTGAGTCTATGGTGTTAAGAGTAAAATATTCATTCCATTTCATCTATTGCTCTTTTACAACTATTCACTTTTTTCTATTAGAAATAAAATATTGAACAGAGAAAAATCCAGGAATAAAAACAATTCTCTTTCTTAAAACAATAAGAATTGCCTACATATCCAAGGCAGAGTATTCTAGGGATGACTCTGATGCTCATTTGTTGTATATAATCTAGGTAAACTTGTAACTCTACCTCTCTCCACTTTTATAAAAAGTGAGGTTTGCATTAAGTTAATTCTAATATTCCTCTGAGGACTTTATTTTCCCCTAATGCATTCCTACCTTACTCATAAGGAAAATTAAACTCACTTTAGATCTATAACTGAGCCACATTTAGTTTGATTAGCACTGCAAAAGTGCTCAAAAATATTTGTGAAATGAGTGTTTCCTCCACTCTGCTGAATATTTTACTTTAAAACCTGCATATTTTTTCAAAAATTATAGTTTTATCTTTAGCTTCTGCTACTAGTATCTAAAATATAGTTTTTCAAGCACTGTAATCAAATCTCATCCCATAAATGTTACTTTAATAACACCACTATTGGACTGTTATTTTCAATCGTACTGCTACTAACAGCAATAACAGAAATGCTTATTTCTGTTACACAACATCTGATATTTTTAACGTGCTTTCACATACACACCCTGCCATGCTTCTTACAGCTTGTTAAAACAGTCTTGCTCTTTGGAAGATGGAGAGTGGCTCAACATCTTTCTGTCTCTCTCTGTTTCATCACTAGCTTGCTGTGGTAAAGTGAACCACCGTGTTGTGAGCTACCTTATGCAGAGGACCACTTGGCACAAAATGAAAGGCAATCTTTGGCCAA
>PVJD01010993.1:0-49395 GCA_004026545.1 Mormoops blainvillei | reverse complement strand
GCCAGATGTCCTGCTGCATGCCCACTTCCAAGTTAGGTGCACCCCAAATTCAGCAGGGTACACCCCATATGAAATCCTATATGGAAGGGCAACCCCTATAACCCAAATCCCTACTACCACAGACTTCACCACCTTAGGGGAGGCCCACCAAGCCTCCTACCTCAAAGCCCTAGGTCAAGAGTTAGAGAGAGTCAGACAGACCCACCTTGGGCAAGAAATAGTGCCAACATGGGGGCCAGCCCACTCCCATAAGCCAGGGCAGTATGTTTGGGTAAAAGACTGGAAAAAAGAGTCCCTCCAACCCAGATGGGTTGGGCCCTACCTAATACTGTTAACTACCCCCACCGCCTTAAAAGTTGCAGGTATTACTCCATGGATCTATCTCCCCAGAGCCAAGGCCTCCGCTGACCCTGAGGAAACCAACCCGGGACCAGAACAGGGACCAGGCCGAATCCCAGCCCTAAAGCTGCGAAGGACATGCCAAGATGGAGGAGGAGTGGACCGTCGCCAAGCCAACGCTACCTGTCACCATCTCCAGCACTAGACCCCCAACAGGAGCAGAGGATCCCATTTCTGGTTGCAGAGACAGACGAAAGCGCTGTCTAAGCACCCACAGGGTGGGAATGTAGAGGGAATCAAGGCTGATACCAAAGATGAAATGCTAATTGCCCTGACTTATAATGTAAATGCTTCTCTTTCACCTCTGTAAACCCTTTTCACGCCAAATCTATACCACACCTCCCAAGACTCTTACCCAACTTAGCCCAGCATAAAAGGAATGCGGGGCTATTGTTCTGGGCTCAGAATTTGGAGTTTGTCTCCTCTGGGCCCGTGCACGTAAATAAAGATAGTGCTCCTAACCCCTCAGTGTCTGGTCGCTTCATTTTTCCGTAACATCTTAAGCCTCTTGCTTTGGAAGATGATTACTGCTCTCTTTAGCTCTAATGGCTCCTGCAAGTGAATTCCAAACAGACATATAACCCACATTTTAAGCCGTCACCCCAGATGTAATTTCCACATTTGGCCAAAATTTATCCACTATTTTCACATGATAAGTGCCATAAGAGATTTATATACATGATTATTTTTAACATATAAAATCTGAGTTTCCTTTAAAAAAAAGAACTAGATAATTAGGTGTTAAGTGCCCTTGTATAGGGCGCAACCATCATCCCCAAAGCTGGCAGGATGGAGCTCCAAACCCAATCTTGCCTCTAGTGTCCTTCAAGACAGTTGGACCTCAATTTTCTCTCCGTTAAATGGAGAACTTGGTTTAGATGTTCTGTTAGGTGCCCCTGCCCAAACCCAGTACAGTTTTCACCGAGGATCAAGGAGAATTTACACTTTTGGTGGGTTATTAAAGATAAAATCACAAAAATAAACAAACAACATATATGCCCTAACCACGAGATAGTGAAACCAGAAAAGTTGGCATTTGAGCTTCCTGTCACAACCAGAAACAATGAGTAGACACAAGGATTGGATCTCTGTGGGTGCTTTATTCAGATGACAGTAGAGCTGAGAAAACCATAGGTTATGTGCCTTAAAAGACCATTTTACATTTCATTTCACCCTGACCTTTTTTATCAGGAGGAAACAAAGCATAGATAAGAGGTTTGGAATTCAGGGGAAAAAAAAGTGTAGGTAAGGGATTTGGAATTCAGTAAAAAGGTTAATCAGATAAAAGCTGCAGCTCGGCAATTTCCCTAGCACCCTTTCATCTGTTGACAGGCGATTCTTCATCTGTGTCCTGGGCAGCGAATCTCTCTCCCGGGAGAAAAATGGCTCAGATAGCATCTTGATCACTTGCAGTCCCCCTGGGGACAAAGATTGAATTGCTTCTAGTCTGCTGGACTCAGGGTAGGTCGTACCTTCTGTTTCTGAAACAATAGCTTTTTACATGCATTAATTACTAAGCTTATTAACTATTACTTAAAACTAAAATATTCCAGCTCTTTAGCTTCCCCATCTATAGGTCTTGCTTCAAGGTTAGTTTTAATTTCTAAAGATATGAATAATATGAAATATTCTGTAATAACTACATTTCAGACTGAATATTGATATAATCATAGAAATGTTAGAAACTTTTATCAGCTGTTAGAACCAACAGTCAGTTACAGTGAAAAAACACATTTCCAGTGAATTTGAAACAAGAAATAGAAGTGGCAGTCTTTTAATAAATATTTAAATCCATAAAATATATGTACCTACATACATTGTTTGGTGGTGTATTGTGGAGAGCAGCAAAGAAGAACTGGCTGAAAATAAAGTCCCGAGAACTTCACCTGTGTCTAGTTCTTTCCATTTCATATTCAAGGGTCATGGGGTGAGAGTCACAGTGAGGAGATAAGTCAGGAAAATGGGGCTTTGGCTTATATTTGGAAAAGACCTTTCATGAAGCCTGAGGGCTTTCAAGGGGCATATGGGTGGATCCAAACATACTGATAGGATTCTTTGTCTCTCTTCCCAGATAACTGAAGTCTCCGTTAGACTTAGAGCTTTGGGTGTACCTGTTATATGGTTTGAAATGTTGCAACTGAATCATAGCAACATGAATGCTTGCTGGAAAAGCCATGATGTCTTTATCATAGTTATTTTTATTTTAAATCTATCCTGGAAAAAATGTAGTAAAAGAATGTTATTGTCTAGATTTCTTACATTTCATACCTATAAAGTAGCAGATTAAAGAAAATATTGCTTAAGTGCCATGCTATTAAAGTTCACCTTTTTGCTTCTTATGTAAGAAATGATGAGTAATATGTACTCTGCATAAGAATGCTTTTGTTTTACTTAAATGTTAGGTCAGAATTTGGTTTTGGCCAAAAGCCTAAACAAAACTTTTGCAACAAAGAGAAGATATATTTAGGATTGGTTATAAAGTTTGAGGAAGGTTATGTTGAAATATGAGAATATATTTCAGTACAAATTTCATCAAATAAAACTCATTTTCATTATCTAAAATAGTTATTCTGGAAGCAGTCAGAGAAAAGCATAATTACAGATGTAGGTTTTACAGTTTGTACCTGCTCTAGGATTGTTATCGATGCTAAAATCACCCCCCTGAATCATCAGATGGTTTTAATTAACATAGCAAAAATGAAAAGTAAAATGTGATGCTCATGGGTTCTGCGAATAGAATTCATTGGGATGAATGGCATCTACATTTGTCCTGAAGGCAAATTACTGAAAACTTGCATCTGAACTTGAAAAATGTAAAACTTGGTAGGTTAGTGATCAACTATGATTATTATTCATTGTTCGATATCATTGAGAAAAAGATTTTTTATCGTTTATGCAATTACAATAGTTTCCACTTTTTCTCTCTTTTCCCAGCCCCACCTGGATCCTTCCTTAAATCATTCCCCATATGCTTATCCCTGTCTATGGGTTGTGCATAAATGTTCTTTGGTAAATCCCTTCACCATCTTTCATCCAGAACCTACCACCCCTCTGGACACTGTCAGTCTGTTCTATGTATTTATGCTTCTGTTTCTATTCTGTTCGTTAGTTTATTATGTTCATAAGATTCCACATATAAGTGAGATTATATGGTACTTGTCTTTCACTGAGTGGCTTATTTTGCTTAGCATAATATTCTCCAGATCTGTCCATGCTGTTGCAAAATGCAAGAGTTTCTTCTTTTTTACTGCTATGTAGTATTCCATTGTCTATAGCAAGAATTTTTAATCTAAGACATGATCATGGATTAATACAACATTTTCTTTTGTTTGGAATGGAATCAATTAAAAAATATTGTTTTCTAAAGCCCAATTTACACAATTTGCTAATTACATGTGCTATAATTTTGAAATAATTCTTAGAAGGTTAAGTGAGTATGTACGTGATTTTCAGTTCTTAAGAGTATTACTGACAAGAAAAATAGACTCTAGTTGAGAAAGATGATTCTTTTTCTACCATAGCACAAAAGGGAAAAGGGAAAATTTAATGAGGAAAATTGCATGAGGTTTTTAGTGCATTAATTAATTTGTTCATGTGTTAATTTAAATAGTAGGTATTGCTATTTGTGTAACTCTCTGGCATTCCATAGTGGATTTGGAATTATTGGAAGTTTCCAGGCAGGACCAATCAAGTGTCCACATTTTGGGTAGCTAAATATTTAAGTAAATTAAAATACTATCCATATATTCCCATCCTATTGGGAATCTTAAAGAGTGGGATTCCTACAGTGTTTTCAGAATTCTTATAAAACACCAGGGGCAGAGTTCACACTGAGAAAGCATGTAAACTGTGGGTAACTTAAAGCCCATGGCGTGGAAGGCTTCACTTACTTATAAAATGTCTTGACTAATTAAAAGTTAATAATGGTAGATTTTATTTTCTGTTATATTTTATTGATTTAACTGATTATTTGAACATTGCTTTAGTACATTTGAAGAAGATGCAATATTTATATATCAGTTTTAATTTTTTTAAAAACCAACAGAAGTTGAAAAGCTAAACACTTTCTCCTTGACTACCAGTCATTTTGCAAAGTTAAATGTCAGTTCAACCTTGGGTATTCTTATTTCTGAGAGCTTAGAGAGAGAGATAAATGAGAAAAAAAATCACCCTCATTTCTCTTATCCCATATATGTAACAGGATTTTTCAAGTCAATTATTAATTTTGAGGGGCATTTTAAAATAGACTTGGAAATATTAACTAAATTCATGTGGTTGACTGTACAACACACTGCAAAAAAAAAAAAAACAAACTAAGAAGATTGTTAAATATGCCTCAAGCATCTTTATCATGAGCACAAGCAAAATATTTTGGAAACTTCATTTGAATACAGTTTATAAAGGCATGGCACTGTCAAAAGATTTGAAATAATATAGTGGTTTTGAATTTTTTTTGTGAAGTTGCTTTTAAAGTTCCATATTTAACATATTTTTCTTGATTCTTTTTTTAAAAATTTTATTTATTTTTTTTAAAGATTGTATTTAATTATTTTTAGAGAGGGAGAAGGGAAGGAAAAAGAGAGAAGTATCAATGTGTGGTTGCCTCTCACATGCCCTCTACTGGGGACCTGGTGCGCAACCCAGGTATGTGCCCTGACTGGGAATCGAACCAGAGACCCTTTGGTTCACAGACCAGCACTCAATCCACCCAGCCACACCAGCCAGGGTTGATTCTTTATTATTATTTCCCCAGAGAGCGGCAGGGAGAAGAACCTCCGCAGCATCCCCTTGCTGCTACGCCCCTCTCTGGAGTGTACACATCCTTGTTTCCAGCAATATAGCTACATTCCTGGCTCTGTGGTCTATGTGAACGTTCTTTTGTCACTTCTCTGAAAACAGCATGCAGAGAAGTATCATGTTCCCAGGGACTTGGTAGCACTACCATCTGGATATACAGATTATATCTTTCTAAATAGCAGAAACAGAAACTATGCAGTTGCAATGATCTGCCTCCTTTGCTTTGGCACCCTGAGTAAATATCCCTTGTGATTTCAGAAAAGAAAAACAACTTGAGTGAGGATTATTAGTAGCCAGCATAGAACCCTACATACTGTTTTGTCGGTGGCCCATAAGCTTAAAGCTTGGGTCTAATCAAGCTTTAAATGAAGTCTAATCATCGTCTGTTCATTCATCCTGCAGTTGCACAGTCAGGGGCACTTAGCAGGAAAGCCGTGGGGGCCATCTATCTCAGTTCCTCAAGGATCAGATAATGAGAAGCAGAAAGGATCTTACCAACTGCTATAGGGATGTGGGTTTCATAAAACCAAGAGGATTACTCACAACTGAATCTGAGACCAAATAAATACACATAAGCCATGAACTAAGTATTCAGGTTTCCAAGCAAAGATAAAACACACACACTGTTCAAAATTTCAGCAGTTAAGGACGTAGGTTTAGGAAACCTAGAGGTCACCCCAAATGAGTAAAGTTCAAATAGAAATGGATGACAGATCTTGGGTCATCCCGGACAGCAGACTTAGAATCATTTTGAAGCTAAAAATGTCTAGTTGTGTCCTATTTAAATTCACTTCTGAAGTCATGAGTGAGAATGCACATGAAGGAGGATTGACTATCTAACAGAAAACAATCGTGGCAGACTTTGTATTAGACTTTGCCTTATCCTTACCTTTCATATACTTCTTACCGATAGGTCAAGGTGCTCAGCTCCCATTAACAAGTTCAAACCATCCTTGTTTCTGGAACCAGTCCAGACTTTAGAGAGTATAAAAGGAAAGCACCCCAAAGCTTAAATTAGTAATCCAAGCTCCAATATTTAAAGCTGTATGTGGGATTTAGCAGATCCCATTTCATGTTGTCTCCAACTTCTGGATAACTATGCTTTTCCCAGTGAAAAATCCTATCTTGGATTTTGACCAGTATCTAAACATCTTTAGGACCAAAGTCTTATCTAAGTTAGAAACTGAGAAACCTGTCTCTAAGACCCAATGCAGTGGCCAGGAAATTGTCAACAGAGCTTGAACATGCAGGCATTGTGCTGACATAGACTTATAAAATACTATCTGGCTTTATATTTCCCATATGAGGAATGTCAATGCCAACATATTACCTTAGTTTATTCGGATGGTGTGTATGTTCTACCAGTCTGGAGTTTCTGTGAGCATCTGTGTGAACTTCAGTGACTTACGTTCAGCTCTACTGCATGGCTTTTCCAAATGGCTACACACCATGATGGCGAGCCGGAGCGTTTCATGTCAGAAGTTAAATTCAACGATGACCTCCTTTGAGATAACTGCCGAGAAACTAATATCTGCATGGAATAATGAATAGTGGAATTTATTACCATTGCCATTCACAAGCTTTCTCTTGTTCAACAAATATTGGTTGGGGAACCAGTTTTATAAGCATGGGAATGAAAAGGTGAATTTGGATACATACCCAGTTTCTAAGAAATTTACATTGTTGTGGAAGAGGTTTAGCAATAAAAAATTGTTTTGTAATATGACAACACTTATAAAAGTGGTAATTGCTATGGAGTAGCAAAGGGGGTTACTAGTTTCCTCTGGAGGGGGTAGTACCAGCAAATGTTGATCATTTTGCCATTTCTATTCAGTGCTGCTTTTTTATTTGGGATAACAAATGAATTAAAAAGCCCATCCATGATGTCACAAATTTATTTATATCTCTAAAACCTATTTCCTTGCCACATTTTTAAAGGTATTTCGGATTTTCTAAAAGCATTACATGCTAGGTTCTTGCTATGCTTGTGTTATGTCACTAATCTTCTCAGTTTTAAGTAGACCTTTATCAAATAGGATTTCCATGCTTTTTGATATTTTTGAAACTATAGTCAACTCTAATGTCCTCAGCTTTGTTATAATCAGAAAATGAAATATTTATAAAAAACCAAGTGATGAACTTTTGTATATTTTAGTCACTCTGCTCACTTTTAAACAATATTTCCTTGACATTCTGGAAGAGATTTATCAACATAACACAATCTGAATCAAGCTGATACAGCAGTTTTCCTATAACCTTTAAAAAATTGCTTTATTTCTTTAAAAAGCTTTATTGCATTTCAGGACGTAGGCAACTGTGTGAAGTCATCTTGACTTCTGAGCAAGAGGCTTGGTGACCTGAGGAAATTCAATACCCATCCCGAGATCCCTGTATAGTGAGGCATGTTAATTGCATTGCCGTATCACAACATAATGATGCAATTAACTTGTATCACCAGCATAGGCTGTTTGTTATCACATATTTTATTTCAAAGATATCAATACCCACGAAGACCAGCACACGTTCTGTGTAGGAAGTTTTGACATACAATTGTGCTAAAATGTGCTTTTGAGTGGGTGGTCAACCTCTATGACCAGGATCTTTGGTCAAAAAAAAAAAAAAAAAAAGTCCTCAGCATTACGATAGAAGAAAGGAACATGACACTCTCCCGAAAAATTTAACCTATATACATCTTCCTGGCTGAGCAACTTTACATCTAGTGATCCTAGCTCAGCACATATTTCCGTCCGTCATCCAGCATTGCTTGCCTTCAAGCTCCTGCACAGCTTTCCTTC
Organism: Mormoops blainvillei; assembly: GCA_004026545.1. Classification (NCBI taxonomy): domain Eukaryota; kingdom Metazoa; phylum Chordata; class Mammalia; order Chiroptera; family Mormoopidae; genus Mormoops; species Mormoops blainvillei. Next base: position 41,404 of record PVJD01010993.1, on the reverse strand, counting down.
TTTGCAAGTTATTGGAATCAAAGGAATTAGCTAGGGGGTTTTATTTATTTTTTTAAGTATAGGGAAAATTAATAGTAATATCCTGTGTTTGTATAAGTAGTAAATTTGCTAAAAGCCAGTGGTCTAAATATCACATCTCTGTGAAAAACACAAGCCATTCTGCACTTGTTCCTTCACATAGACAAAAGCACCTACATGTACACACCACGACCAATGTAAGCTGCAATAACCGCCGTAGAATTAGGAATCGAGAAGGTTAGGGGCCATAAGAATTGTTATCATAGTGCTATTTGCCTGTTGTTTTGAAAAATGTGGTGCTGATAGTAGTGTTAAGGAAAGCAAAAACACTTTGGAAGTTAGCATCTCCTTGATGCTGCAGATGTGGAGGAGATTCTGCACATTCATTCTCTCTCTCTCTCTCTCAATCCCTGTTTCTCTCCCTCCCTTCCTCTTTCCTCCCCCACCCACTGTGTCTTTATGGTTCTGTAAAAGCAATTAGATAATATAAGCAAGTGCATTATGTATTTTTCCTCTCCTGACAAAATCACTAAGATTTATATTATTAATGTTACTTTTCTATTCAAAAGTGAGCACCTCCTCCATCTGTTTTCCACAACATGCTTTCAGAAAATAGCCTTGGATGAGTGAAGGATCTCAGGAACTGCTCTGCAAGTAAGACTTTCCAGGTGCTAGCAAGTATCCAGGTGTAAGTCACTTGAGGTGTCTTTTCCTCAGTCATAAAGCCACACATTCTTACTTTCAGGCAATTTCAATTTAATTTTTAGATACCCATAATTTTTGGACTTTATTTGGTCAACATTTCTTTTTGTCATTTTAAAAAAGTAAATGTATTCTCCTTGTGATTTTCTTGCTGCTTTTCCCAGCCTTGCTTTTGTCTCATGTTTTTCTGGGAAGGCACACGTTAGATTTGTTCTTTCACTACACTCTGTGACATGGAGCTGCCCTGTTCCATGAATAGTGGTAGGATAAAAGGAGACCCTCTTTAAGAATAAACGAGATACGTTTCTTAAACATGGACTTTGAAAGCTAATATTTAATTTTATTTTATATCATAAATAATTCAACAATAATTAAGGAAGAAAAATAATTTTTCTTGCTATTATTCTTAGTCACAAGGTGTACATAATTTCATGCTGAGTTGTGTTCTGCCCATGGGTACCTAAGACATAGTAAAATGCTCTTTTTTTGGTAAATATTAAGGGACCACTTTATTACCAATCAGGACTGTAATGGTGAGTATAATTAGTAAAATTGAATCAAAATACTAGGTGATTTTGGAATAAAATAAATTAATTATGGTGAACATTTCACATTCTTTCAGTAGAACAGAGGTATCATATTGTACAAAGAAATGCTCTAAATATATGCCTAATTCTGTGTTCAGGATTCTTAGAAGGGAAGGAAATGAGTTTTTTTCTCTCAAGAGTAGAAGCATGCTACAATAGCTCCCTCCAAGTCTTCCCCTGGTTTTATAGGAGGCAGAAAACAACACAAGCCAGTGTGAGGTAAAGGAAATTACTGATGCTTTGGGCTGTAAAACTTTAAGTAAACTAGCCATGTTTAACGCCATATGCTGAGTCTTCTTTTGACTTTTTCAATTATGGATAATTGACAATATGAGGATTTGAGTTCTTGGAATTTCTAATACTACAATCAAAAGATTTAATAAATGAGCACAGACTAGATATAGTCTTTTTTATACTATATATTTTATACTCAATTTATATTTTATATATATTTATATTTTATACTAAATATATATTTTATTAGATATTATGTATTATTTATACACATAGTCTCTGGTAGTATATATACATATATGTGTGTATATACATATATTCGTATGGTCTCAGGGCTGAAGAGTAAGCTGAATGACTGAACGGGAGTGACATCACGATCCACGGTGCCTATATGTCTGTATCTCTATATTCCCATGTTTTCAGAGCTGATGAGCATGCTGAGCATCTGAACATACGCGCCCGCCTTGCCGATGCATGAGCCTTCCACAGTCACGCTCCCGTAGCTGTAGCACCAGCTGTCTCACGCATGCGTGAGGAGCAGCTTCCTCACGTGCACGCTCGCTTATGATAAAATATCCCATGGGGAAAACAGATGTTATATAGGAAACAAACTTGATGTGCATAGTAATGCCACCACAATTTAATAGGTGTCCCAGCTTATTAGGTAAGCATTATATTTAATTTATGAGGATTTTTTATTATTGGCGGTTTTTATTATCATCGACCCCTACTTTGACTTTTTTTTTCTTTTCAATATATGTTCTTTTGCTTTGCAAGTAAATATATTGGTTTTAGATTTACAGCCCCCTTTTCTTCATTTATTCCTACTACAAAATATTAGTCTCTCCAAACTCATTAATAATGCACCATGATACTAGAATAATATATTGAGGTTAAACTCACAGAGATTTTTTTTAAATTATGATTTTGTTGCATACTAAACAAAAAGAAATAAGTAAATAAAAGTAGTATAAGAGATGATCTGAATTTTACCATATAATACTACTCATTTGGCTCATGAGATAATTGATTACACAAGCTCTTGGTACGTAGGCCTGTGTTTATCTTCGGTGGACATTTAGCGGCACAGTTTCCTTAACCGCATGAGGATCTTTTCCATATAGCTAGTGTGTGATTAAATACCTGACAACCAGGTTGCCATCTTTTAACCTCCTCTTGGCTTAGAATAGATTTAATTTTCCTATAGTATCTCTAATTTCTTTAAATTTCTTTTGGTGCATTCAACTTTTTTAATCCTAAAATATTTACTTTAAAAATCCCCTTTTTGCCTTCTTGTAAAGAAAATATCCTCTTTAGTATATCCTTTCTAAACATGTTTGAAAGATATTGGTAAAAAATTTCCTCCAAGTTTTGTTCCCTGGAATCTCTGAATTCTCTTATTTTCCTTTGGGAATGTTTCCTTGGGGTATGTTTTTCACCTCAAATGAGGGTTTCTTGAACAAGATGGAATACTTGCTGAGGGATGATTCATGCATGTTCTGTTGGTTCCCCTTCTGTAGCAGCTCTCATCTATCCCCTCCTTTCTATTGCCAAAGCTGGTCTTCAAACTGTCACACAATTTAGGCATCAGCTTTCCAGAACATTCTCTCATTCCTATCTCACATTTTAATACAAGAATAATCTTCTGAAAACACATGTTTAAGATTTTACCAAAAAAATTTTTTTAAGTCCTGCTTTCAGAATAAAATCAAAACTCCTAAATGTCACATTTAACATCCTTTATTATTTGGACCTTGTTTCATTTGTCAAAATTATTGAGAATTACTTATTTTCTTTTATCAGTTTTAACTCTGTTCTAGTCCCTGTGGATTCTTTGCACTTCCCTGCAGTGGTTTAAGCAGCATCTTTTGGACTGGCCTCCTTAACATCTTCTCATTCTGAAATCTTCCTGTCCTTCAAGTTTCAACCCAACTGCATCCCAGCACATGGAGAGCCTTTTAACCATGACTCTCCTAAGGACATACAGGTTTCCCACTTGTACTACAACTGTGTGTATGTGTATATATATATATATATATATATATATATATATAATACACACACACACACACACACAGAATCATTATTCTTCTTAAGTAGTAAGCCCCATAGAGACAGAATCTACACATGAATTATCTTTGTATATCCCTAATGTGATACTTTGTACTTAAAGAGCCCTTAATGATTACTTGATGAACAAAAATGAATGGTGATCTAGGTGGTGCATGGTGTTCCGTAGTGGTCCATATCTACAGTTGTTTTTGCAGGTCAGAAACAAAATACATAGAAATATCAGGCTTCTGGTATTTCAGGCAAGTTTACCATAAGAACAATTGTTAATAAGTTTATTAGATCTGTCCTCAAGGAGATCACAGTCTAGTTGGGAAGAATAAGTAAAGCGTGGTACAGGAACAATTCATAAAATGTGATATAAGAGGATCTAAGAAGTGGTGTAGAATATAAGCGCTCCACAGATGAGGTGAGAGAACGTGTCTAAGGGGGGTGGTCAATTAAGGCCTCACAAATATGAAGGTTGAATCATGTACAATTAATAAAATTTGAGTAGACAGAAAAGAGGGAATGACCTTTGGAGCTAAGTTATTAATGGCTTCTTCAGTGAAGAAAAAAAGTCAAAAACAAACAAACAAGCATAATATGTGATAAGCTGGGTGCTCCATTTCATAGATCTCAATCGTGTTCCAGGAGTAAGGATTATTCGGAATCTGGGACGTTGCTGGATTTGAATGAGGATGAGAGCAACTTTCCTTGTTTGCATCCCTCTACTTACACTGCTTTCAAGGATCTAGAGGTTCCATATAAGGCGAGACATTCACTTTGAAAATAAAGTCAAATTTCTAGAATTATAATTTATGCAGCACCTCTATTCTTTCTACATACAATAATTCAAAGTAGGAATTAAATACTCTTTGTAGGAGTGTCAATATCAACAACTGCTCTTGGCAACAATAGGCTATTGCCCCCATCACCCAGTGGACCCTGGGGATTATTGTAGCGAATCATTGCCTTTGTGACTGGCTTGTACCTACATTGACTCAGACTTAAAATGTTGGCACTATATAAACCCTAAATGATATTAATAAAATAGTAGCACATGAATAATTGATTGTGTTGACTATACCTGATATTTTCAGCAAATTTCCATGATCCTCATGGAAACTGGTAAAAAATGTGCTTAAAGTGCTAAAGAAAATGGTGAAGTTTCTGTGATTTGATTAATTGGCACTCTAAGGACATGACCTATTCACCTGTTAAAATTCTAACTATGTAAAGGTGAGAGTGTATGTGAGAGCAGAATTATAATTACCTGGGATTAGGCCAAGAAAAAATTCAGTGTCTAGTTTAATGGTTCATTCAACAGCTTACCAAGATATCAAGGTTTGCAGATTTTCTTTTAATTATTAATTTTGATATGTTTCATACAATTTATAGTTCCTCTAATGTTATAATAGTAGCATTATTACATTGAAAAGAGCCCTTGATTTCTCTTGTCTTTTTCCAAATTTTCATAGGGTGCTGATTTTCAGAATTTCACATACACTTAAATTTTTGTTTTCTATATCACTCAAGACAAAAATAATGACATTAAATGCCTTAAGGGTCTCTCTCCCCTGCTCCCTTCCTACATGTCCACAACCCAATAACAACCCAGGCCCCCAAGTATCTTCCACTCAACCATGAACACTTCAGTGTTCTATTCAGTTGGAAGTAATCTCTCCCATCTCAGAAGTTTCTTCATACTGATCTTAGCTTCTGGTACTTGTACTGTATTTTTATTACTTAGCATCATTTTTGAATTACTAATTGCATTTAAAAATTATGAAGTCTAACATAAAACTTAACTCAGTTTTGAGAAACTGTCCTATGATTATGTAACATGTTAGCATGGGGGAAGCTGGGGGAAGTGTATATGGAAGATTTCTGTACTGTTTTTGCAACTCTTCTGTGAGCTAAAATTTTTAAAAACCTTCTTAATGTAACATACAAGTTATTCTACTTAACTTGGAAAGAATGCCCGGGGTCAGCCAAACGATGGTGTTATATAATTATACGTCTACGGAAAGTGCACAGACAAGAGAATAAATAATAGATCTCAGACAAGAGACTTTGTCAGCTTTCCCTGCAGCACTAAAATAAAGATTCAAACTGATAAAAGATACAAAATACTCCAAAAGAGAGAGGACCTTCATTTCTATATTTTCATCAATACACAACTTTCCTGAGATCATTTACTGACCAATAGTCCTTTCTCAAGTACAATTTCTTTTCTTTCAAACCAAATTTAAAACACTAAAATGAACACATTGTTATGAAGAGAAAAAGTGGGAATTTTATTTAAATGAACCTACATAGTCATATATTAACTTTTCCTTGTAAAAAATACTTGTTTAAAGGGAAATGACATTTTTTAAACAAAGGATTAATTAATTCAAAGAATCTGAAAAATAAAGAAACTTACAAATCCCATATATAGATACAGAAATCTGACATCTGCCGTCTACCTATTCATTAAAATAAGACAATCTGTGCCCACCATTTCCGTAACTCCATTGCAGACCAGCTTAACTTTTCATTCTCATAAAATCAGAGATGGGCTGTTTGGTTTATTGGTAATTGCATCCGTAGAATGGTCCTATGTTTGCCAGTCCACAAACCCTGTAGATGTTTACCCACTCACAGCGCCAGCCTGCTGCATTATTTCAGCAAGCGACATTCCTCTATAAAAAAGACAGCAGCTGCTCACTCAAAATAAACTTGTTTCTGTTTATGCTGTCAGCAGAAAACTGTTTTAAAAAAAATCATTAGCTGCATCATGCTGCTGCAGCGTGTTAAATTGCAAAGTAAAAAGAAACATTCCTGAAAGATAAGCACCACGCTACCTCTGTTCCTTCATCATGGAGTGTTTCTCTTTTTTCTGCATTATTTAATTTCAAGTACGATTGGTGACCTCAGGTGTTTATACACAAGGGTGATGGTGCCAAAATAATGGGTGGAAGCCCCTTCCAGGTTAGTGAAACTCACACAAAGGAGAACTTGTGGGATAGAATAAGATCAAAAGACCTGGTGGTGATATAAGCTCTGCCAACCATGATGTATACAACCTTGGATATGCCCCTCGATCAACCTAAGCTGCAATGTTTTTCCATCAAATATTATCGCTCTTAAGAACATCACACTTTATCTTGCAAAGTTTTTATTGTTAGCATTTTTCATCAATTGTGAGAGTTTATGTGACTGATATAAATTCATCTGAATCTGAGTAAATTATACAAAGCACTATTTTACTATAGCAGTCAATAAAGGTGTTTGTATTAAAAGAGCGACTTATTTTATCTGCCAACTTAAAATATCTGGAAGTAGATTTTGAATTTTGTTACACCAATGGACACCAGTAAAATAAATTATGGTGCAACTATCAGATAAATTACCATCTCGCTAGCATGGTATTCATTAGAATATTGGATTGCATTCATTAGAGTGTTATATGAACTGACACAGAGCATTGAAAAACGCTATTAGTTTAAAGAATAACAAGTAGAAAAGTGGGTTGGTCTTATCTGCATCTTGTCTCTTTTTTAAAATAAAGATGTCTATATCCACACATGTATGTACTATGTATTGGCACACGCCTACATACATACACAAAGTTGTAGAGTAATATATTACCTAACTATTTCGAAGTGTTTTCACTGGGAGATGTAATAATATAGATCCTTACTTTTACATTTTATACTTTTATAATATTTGAAAGTTTAATTTAGTGAAAATATGATACTTATAGTAAACTTTCTGAAGTATAATTTTGTGTTAATTTTTATGAACTTTGAGAAAGTAATTTCTGTTGGTATCGCCCTGTTCTAGCTCCATTATTGTCAATCCTCCCACCCCCAACCCTTGGCTCCAGACACCCACTCATCTTATTTCTTCAATTAATATAGTTTTTAGACTTTATTATAAATGGAATCACACAGCATCCTCATTATGTTTGTCTTCTTTTGATTAAAATATTGACTTTCTTAGATGCATGTATGTTATAATGTAAATTAGTAGTTTCTTCCTTTGTATCTGACTAGATTTTGTGAGTATGATGCATTTGTTTCTCCAACCCCCTCTGGATGGATATTTATTCATTTCCAGGTTTTTCTGTCATGAATAATGCAGCTATGAACATTCATGTACAGGTGTTCTTACAGGCAAATGCTTTCTTTCTATTGCATACATACTGAAGACTAGAATTGCTGGGTCATAGGAGATAAGTATACTTACCTTTACAGGAAAATGTTAATAGTTTTCCAAAGTAGTTGTGTAATGTTGCGCCACCCCCAGAAACATGTGAGAGTTTTAGTTGCTCCATATACCCAACCTGCGGTATCATCAGCTTATCGCTAAATGTTAGCTGTTCTTGTGGGTACCTATTGATATCTCTTTCTAGTTTAAATTTTATTTTCCTGGTAATGAAAGGTGCTGGCTGTCTTACCATATGTTTATTTACATACCATCTTTTCTGAATTTTCCAAATTTTCTATCCATTTAAAAAATATTGGGTTGTCTCTCTATTACTGAGTTGAGAGAGCTCTTACAAATACATTTTCAGCTGTATGTGCTGCAAACATTTTCTATTCACCTGCAGCTTGCCTGTTTTCTTTCTTAACACTAAGTTGAAAAGTTTAATATTTTACTTTTGATGAACTCCAATTTATCATTCTTTTAAGGTTAGTCCTTTTTGTGTTCTATAAATTTTTTACCTACATATAGGTTGTAAACATTATCTCCAGTATATTCTTTCAGAAGTTTTATCATTTTAGCTTTTGTGTTTTCGTGTTAACTTTTATAATCAGAAAATACGTGACAATATTTTTAGTGATAAATATGGTACTTTTAATATTAAAAATATAGGCTTTTACAAACCAGTTTCATATTGCTCTCTCCCAATAGTGTTTCCAAAAGGTCCGATTTATAAAAAGATACCCGAATCCATCTTTCACAGGATGGAAAGCCACATTTTAAATTATATCTTCAGCCTACCTGAGGACGATTTTTATTTTGACTTCATCTTATCTTTCATACAAAAACATCCTTCAGTACAAGAAGTCCCCTTCAGCTGGCAGAGCTTGACACGACCCATCTGGTAAATGTTAATAGAAATGTTTTTGGAATTTTTACCGTGTGTCCCACAAGTTGCTACTTGCTAGAAATAACACATTATTTTTGTAGTATTTAATCCATGCCATGGAAAAGTATGGTCAAAAATAAGCCTAAACATAATTACAATACATGTTACAAAGAATGGGCCAGGAGAGAAAAAGGCGGGTGTTCCTGGCACCGTAGACAGGGTTTATAGACTCAGCATGGGAGGGGATGGGGGTCTCCTGGGCCAGGTTTCAGCATCTAAACAATGATTAGATGTGCTGCATATTCTTGGGAAGTTCATACTATTTGAAAAAAATGATCTGAGAAGAGAAAATGATTTTGCTTAGTATGTTCCCTATTTTCCCTCTCCAGCTTTGACTGGTCATTATGGGCACTAAGTCAATCTCCTGTACCCCAGAGATTTTGATATTTTTTGTATTTCTCAGTCTCACACAGTCAAATGGATACATGATAGCCCATCTACCACCAAAGAAGGCACCTGATTGAATATGCAACTTACGTTTGAATCTCTTTTTCCCCTTGCAGTTGTGCTCTACATTCCCTCCTCTTTTATTTTAGCTCATGTCTTGAGGCCCAGGTAAGGACTGCTGTCGGCAGCTAGTGATTGTGTGTCTATCAGCTGCCTTTCTTTATGTGGTTGGTGTTCTTACATGGTCAGCTTATGTTGGGGATTCTACTTGTTTTTAGCGTGTAGGCTCTAGAATTAAATGAGATACATGCAGAAATAATACTTTTAAAGTCTTTTATTGATTTATGATTTTAGTTTTACTCATTTAAAACTCATATAGCACTTACTATGTACCAAGAACTAGATTTACTGCTGGAATTCAAACTGAATAAGACAGACACAACTGCTGTCTTATATGGTTGACAATGAAGTGGGAATGGATGACACTGAATGTTAATTAGTGGTACAATGAGTTGTGTAAGGAGTGCGTCACGCTATTGCATATACAATAAAGGACTGAGTAAGTGACATTTCAGCTGAGACTTGAGTAGACAGTAGAGCAGGAACAGGAGAATTCCAGGAAGATACACTATATGCGTGAAACAACTCTGAGGTGGAGATGAGCACAGCTTGTTCTTGAGAGCTGAAAGTGAACCAATGTGGTAAGACTGTAGAGAGCAAGGAGGATCCTGGCAGCCAAACGGGCTGAAGAGAGACTTAGGGCCAGGTTTCCATGAGCCTTTGAGCAGACCATGGGCCTTTGGGGAGAAATCAGAAAACTTTACCTCAACCAGCTTCAACAAAATTGATTTATGCCCTGGTTGCTGTGGCTCAGTGGATTGAGTGCCGACCTGTGAACCAAAGCGTCACGGGTTCCATCACCCCGTCAGGGCACATGCCTGGGTTGCAGGCCAGGTCCTCGGTGGGAAACGCACAAGAAGCAGCCGCACATTGGTATTTCTCTCCCTCTCTATCTCCCTCCCTTCCCCACTCTAAAAATAAATAAAATAAAATCTCTTTAAAAAATGATTTACTTTTTATCTTATATAACAAGAAGCAATAAGGTAAGGTAACTTTGAGGTTGGTTAATTTAGCAATTCATACTATCAAATTATTTCAATTTTTGGAATGACATTCTCAGGCTTTCCATAATTCCACCTAATGTTTGCATGATACCCGAAACACTTCCATCATTACATTTTCACATAGCAATACCCCAAGCTATAAACATATTTTCTTTGTATCTCTTTTAAAAAAATGATATTTTTCCATTAAACACCCGGGAAATTTCCCTTTCATCTCATTGGCCAGAAATTGGTCACAGGATCATTGATTTTCTATTCCAGTCTCTGATAGGGGAAATGTGACCTCCGTAACTAGAGTAATTTGAGGAATGCATGGAGGGGTGATGAGTAAATGGAGGCATTTAATATATACAATTCTTTATACCAGCTAGTCTGTGAAGTGGGGAGGAGGGAGGTAAAAATAACAGAGTGAAATTTGTTCTCAAGACCAATTATAATGTTACTTAAATCTTTGGCAACATTTCCAACTGTGGGTGTAAGAAGCATGGTAGAAGGGGAGGATAGTTGTTGGGCGAGGACCTCCGATAAGTGTGTAGGTTGGTGATTTTCAACCTTTTTCATGTCATGGCACACAAACTACTAAAATTCTATGGTACACCAAAAAATATATCTGACAGAAAAATAGGTATAATTTTGATTCATTCACACCACACGGTTATTGTTGTGTTGGCTGTGGTCATCTTTTTATTTGACAATCTAAAGGAAAGGACATCAGTGCCCCTGACTAAAAAGTCAGATATTGCACAGTTTAGAAATTCCTTCAGCACACCACTGTGCCTCTCCTGGCAATACTGGTTGAAAATCACTGGTGTAAGTTAATAACTTTCAACTTTATCAAAAGGGAATTGGGAGTAATTAAGGTAATTTAAGCATTAAAATAGGTAAAACAATTTTTGTTAAAAGTATAATTTCTCCACTATTAAGAAAATGAGATTTTTCCTAATTAAAAGCATAATTATTTACCCAACTGAAAAAAAAAAGTAGCAAGAGATGATAGAGGAAAAACTATCATGAGGCCATGATGGTAATGCACATGAGACATGGCCATCACTCGAACTAGTTAGAATAGAGTCAAATGACTATAGTGTAAATGTTCATGATAAATAGTATAAATAAGAGCTGGTAATAGCAGTTGGCAGAGGAAGGAGAGGGAGAGGTCAGTCTTGACACTGAAGATTTTGCTTAGGACAACCAGCTGGAGAGCGGTATGATTTCCTGAGACGGAAACATTGAGGAGCTGGTAGTGCGGGGCTGTTGGTGTGTATTGAATTTGGGATGCCAAGGAAATGTTCGGTGAAGATATGTGGTGGTAAGTATAGGTATGGAGCTCAGGGAGAGGCTGAACTTTGAATATGACAAGGCTAGTGTTCAGTCTAAAACTGGAATCAGAAATGAGGTGAATGAGACCAGCCAAGAGAGACTATAGAATGAGAACAGAAGAATGATTAATCTGGTCCTGAGAGATGTCAGGCTTCAGGGATCAGGAGAGGAAGAATTTCTGACAAGGGTGACGTAAGAATAGCTCTGGGAAGTAGGAAAAAAAAAACAGTGGAGTATTATGTTATGAAGATGGAGCACTTTTCCACACAAGAGGGAGCAGACATTAGTATCAAATATCTCTTTCGATTCCAGTGAGATGAAGAAAGAAGTGTGACCATTCAATTTAGTGATATAAAAAATAGTTTTGGTAGAATGGTGTCAAAGTTGAGACTGGAGTGAGTTGAGTAGTCAATGAAGAGTAGGAAAAGAGATTGAACATGATTATAGGCAGCTTTGTTCATAGGGAGAAAACTTGTTCTTTGTCCTTAAACTTTTATACCTGCAGTGGTAAGGTAATAATACTCTGAAATGTAGGAAATACAAAAATGAGATGAAAATGTGGCCTCTACTATGAATCATAGTCAATATGTTAAACTCACAATTTTCTTCCATAAATTATCTATTTAGGACATAAAGTCTAAATAGTTGTTTGATAAAACCAAACTTTAATAATAACCTGTCACACAATTTGGGGGCAAATAATATCATATAATGGGGAAAACTAGAAAATTTGACCATTATAATACTTTCTTTAGAAGCTTTAGCCTGCTTGGACTTCTAAATTGATATTCTAACAAAATGATTAAGGAGACTCCTTCAACTATCAGAAAGTACATCTGATAACACCTTACAATAGACTCTGGCATTAGACTAGATTACTGAAATGTGGACTATGAATGCAATAGAACAGAGGTGAAAGCATCATTGTTAATCAAGGTGCTTTGCAGATGAATGGTTATGGGATACACAATTCACATGCTCTTCCATTCAATTTCATATAAAAGAATATATCAGTCACTAGATAGGGTGAATTAGTATACTAGAAATAAGATAAATTGTACCCTCTATTGAGAACTAATTCCAATAAAACTATTTGTGGGTGATTGAAAGTGTGATTTTAAAAACAATGCATGTTGGCTAGGAAAATGTATTCCTGTTCTTTATTATTGTAAATGGAAAAACATGTTGGTTAGGTCTTGATTAATGAAGGCCTCTGTAAATGGAATCTAATGGAATATATTAGGTGTATTGAACTTAATTATGGAACTAACAAATCAATTCTAAATATTTCAATGACTTCAATTGAACAGTATCTATCATGTATTTACTTTTCTTCTCTCCTTTATTCCCAGACTGACCAGATCAATGAATGGTATACCCTGGAATCTATGAAATAGACCTAATGATCTAGACCTATAAAAAATTAATCTCATGATTCTTAAATTTTATAGTATTATCTGGAAGGATTACCCTAATGGTTTGTCTTGAATGAGCCCAATCTTTGTTTAAAGGGTACTGATTGGATTTAAAACTTCCTTATTTTAACTTATTATTAGTGGTAATTTCTGTAGTTTGAACATTTGCATATGTGCCCAGGAATGCATTCTGTTTTCCATCAAATAAAAACAGTAATGTACTTACAAAGTGCTCCAGTCAGAATTTATCCCAATATTAAATGCAGGATCTAGTCAGCAATTGTATCTTTGATGGATCACGTTGTCAAGGCTTTCAATGAACTGGCAATTTCTACTTTTAAATAGTTCTAAGAAAGAAGACTATGCGACTTAGACCTTACTTAAATAAGTATCTAATCATCAAATTATCTAGTATTTACTGCCATGAGTTAATTATAATAAAGCCATACAATTTACAGTACAGGTCTCAGGTCGAATCAAACAATATAATTGAAAAAGATCATTTAAGTGATTTCTTATTGATGTTTATCATTTTTCATAAGATATTCTTAAATGTCCCTAATGAGAGTGGTTAGCAATGATCCTCAAGCTTTCTTTAAGGAAGAAATACAAGAATTCTTGTTCATGTTTACATTAATATATTTAGCTAGTCAGTCACTGAATATTTATTAAGTGGCTGTTTCATGATAGTCATTGTGCCATGTCCTATTATCTTTATGTCCATAGTATAAACTCTGTTCTCAGCCTGCCTCTTTATTTTATACTACTTCTCTTTGCCTTTCGAGCAGCCCTTCAGCTCTGCCTTTCTTATGTATTGATTTTCCTTAGCATTACATCCCGGGCCCTCTCTTTTTACTCCCCCCACTCTCCAGAGGTGATTGTATCCGCTCTTGCTTGAGGGGAAGAGACCATGCACTACATCAGATAAGCCGTGAGTTTTAGAGTGCTGTGCAGGTGGAAAATTAGACTATGACAAGGAATTGAGACTTTATTTTATGGGCAACAGAAGGATCTTTAGCATAGAAATATGAGGAAAATTCTGTAGCAAATGCAAGGATGATAAGAGAATGCCTAGGCCTAATTACAAAAGCTTGTCCTATTCTACATGAAGGGTGAGGCCCAGCCCTCAGGAAGGAATTAGTCAAGGAAAAAAAAAACAAAAAAAACAAGTAATCTCAAATTTTAACTTAGTGAAATTAGAAAAGAGCATCTCCTCACCTGACATTAAATCAGTTTCAATGATGGAGGCCTTGGGATTCATCAGTTCCAGCCTTAGTTATTGAGGAGAAAGCACAACATAAGGGTGTAGAAAGGTAGGGGCCGCCGGAGGATGAATAAGCTTACTGATGCGTAGTTACCAGTCTTGTGAATGAATTATACTTTGTCCTTCCCCCGGCTTCTTCTTCTAGGACAATTCTTAACCAATGACAGACTTATTTTTTAAGATTTCTCAAAATCATTGTATAGCTTTATTTAAATAGCAGTCAAAATTTTTTGGACCACTATTACGATTCTTTGTTTTCCTCATCCTTTTTTGTAACAACACCCTGATTTCTCTGAAAAACTGTTTCCATTCATTTCAAATGGTCATGGTGGAATTAATTATCAAGGTGCCACACCTCTCTTGGCCAAGGGGTGGGCATGGGCCATAAACTCAGCTGATCAGACTCTTCCTGAAATTTGGGTATTTATTGAAGTGACGCAAGGGAAAGAAATGGTTGAATATGACTTATTCCAATCATAGGGTTTTGAAAAGACTCTCCATGTTCCTACTCCCTCTGTTGCTAGACTGCCTTGGTCCCTGAACTTTCCAAGGCTTGTCTTTTCGGGTTTTCGTTCAGTTCTGTGAGTATTTTTTCATATACTTCAATAAAATTATCTAGGTTATAAGTTACCAAGAATTCTTTTTCATTGGTGACAATTAAATATCATTAATTTATTTTCTTAGAAATTGTTCAAAACCTAAAAAAAAAAAAGCAAAGCAAAGCAATGAATCACAAGTTCTGCTTTTTATGAGGCACCAAACAATTTCTGTATTCAAAAGAATACTTCTTTCTTCAAAGATACGGATCAGTAGATACAGATTTTCACATGAAGACAGAGTGGGTCATTGAGTAACAAAGGTTCAGAGAGGTTTTGAGCTTGAAAACCAGAGTTACAGTACTTACAAGTGCAGGCTCTCCAGGTGTGTTGTTTGAGCTAAAATCCTGCTTCCATCATTGGCAGTAGTATAACCTGGAATTATTTTCATAGCCTCTAAATCTCTCCATTTCTTCAACTGTTAAATGAGGAGAAGATAATTTATGTGATGTGCTTAGAACAGTCACTAGCACAAAGTAAAATCTCAATAAATAAATGTTAGCTCCATGCCCAAGCTGTCCTTAGGTCAAAACTCAACTTTGAGCTTTTTGCAAGCAGAGACCTTGTTTTAGTCACCTTTACATCTTCCTTCTGAGCCTAGTTCCTATTCTCTGCCCCACCCCCGAGGGCTACACTGTAATGAAATATCTGGGCTTTGTTTTTATATGCATGTTTTAGTTATATTAATATTCACACAGAAACATGGTATCAACTACGACTTTATTGAGAACTTAATTATGAGTCCAGACTTGCTACCCTTCCCCCACAACGCATCCTGGCTTTAAATTGTTAGAAACTTTTGTAAATTTTTTCATTGTTTAGTTCCTCCCTAGTTGATTGTGTTAGAGTATCTCCGTTGAACAAATTAAGACTCTCTCAATGGTTCCCAAGCACAGGTAGGTTCACATTAGAATCAACCGGCAGCTTTGAAAAACACTTCTCCGGTAGCTCCAGCAGAATTAGGCTCTGGGGATGGAGTCTGGCATCCGCTTTTCTCTCAGAGCGCACCCAGAGCTGAGCCGCTGTTAGGCCATCCTGGCGGGACACCAGTAGGTGTGAAAACTGCGGAGGCTTCTTTTTTCCTATTTTTGAAATTTGGCTGAGTCATCTGATTATGGTTTTGCTTGTAACATTAAAGACCAGGGTAATAGAACCCAAGAAAAAGGCTGTTTATTTTTTCCATTTTTCCCCACAGTTCCTTCCATCACTGGATTACAATAAACTATGTTGTTTAATAGAGACCAGATGGAATGGGAGGGAGCTAGAAAATTTACTGTTCTTTTGGAGTTTATGATGTCTATGTGGACACTCAATCTTTTAAGTTTTCTGATTTAATTTCATAGACCCCATAGTTTGTAAATGTACAGATTAAATCAGGTAATCCAAATGATTTCTATTTAAATTTATATTACCTCAAGGTCCTTAGAGGGCATAACTTTTGGTTGGGGACAGATAATTAGTGTGTATGTGTCTATGTGTGTGTGCGTATATATGTGTATATGTACATATGAGTATATATAATTGTGTTGGCTTGTTTTTCTTCTCTGATACATATATTAAGTTTATAGCCTTAACCACTGAATTTTTCAGGCATTTAAAGTCAGTATCATCTCACCTCCAATTTTTCCCTACTCTAGGATAAACAAGAGAAGTTCCATACATGCCATGGTTTCATGAATATTCAGTATGCTTATTATATATTCTATTTAATTGTATAGTAGTTACATTGACTAAATATCCATATGTGTCAGGCACTGTTCTAAGTCCCAATTGTGTGTTAAGTCATTTTATCCTCACAATAACCTTATGAGAAAGTAGTTATTTTTATAGATGAAGAAACTGAGACACAGATATGTTAAGGCATGTTAGACATCTGGCCTAGGTCACAATTTAAATCGTGGCAATTCTGTGCCTGCAGCCTCAGTCTCTACATTGTAATGATTTATATTCTGTGTAGCAATATAAAATTGAATCTGTAAGAATACAACCAAGCTGCTAATCCATTGGAGAGTATAAGTAGAGAAACAGAGCATTTTCTTAAGTTAGTTTAAAAATAACTTCATTTTTGGTCCGCTACATGAAGCGAAAATTTGTATAGATCTTTTTCCCCCTGAACAATTTATGGAACCCTTTGCTACTGTTATGTCTCCTGACTATAATGCCTGGGGCTATGAATTAAATATAAAATCTACTAAACTGTATTTGGTTTATGATATACTCTACATTTACAAATTTTAATCCTCTAGCAAATATTAACACTCCTGAAACAGTACAGATTCCACTTTGATCTGGGTTGTATGTGTGGCATCTTTGAAAGGTAATGCTCCAAGAAGTGACATCTAACGT
Organism: Mormoops blainvillei; assembly: GCA_004026545.1. Classification (NCBI taxonomy): domain Eukaryota; kingdom Metazoa; phylum Chordata; class Mammalia; order Chiroptera; family Mormoopidae; genus Mormoops; species Mormoops blainvillei. The sequence continues at coordinate 24,219 of PVJD01010993.1, read as the reverse complement.
AAGAGTCCTCAGTACTCATCATACCTGCAGGTTAATCTTTTCTTTAATGCCGTAGGTACTCATGGGCAATGAAGCAGGATAAATATATCAATTCCTGCACATCTGAAGTAACAGGCAGGGGAAAATCTGTGCTCAGTGGTGCAGTGTGTCAGGAGAGAAGCTTAAACCTATCCAGAATGTGCACCACTGAACCTGGGCACCTAGCCAGCGTTGAACACCACCAGAGAAGTGCGATTCTATTTTAATGATTTATTCTAATGTCAAGGCCAAGAACAGCATTTCTACCAGCTTCTACTTCCCCATCAGTTACAATATGCATTCCAGAACTCTCAATGCAGGGAGCTTGGATTTGCATGTTAGTAGAGCAGCAAAATATATGTATTCCTTTCATCTTTGGAAGGTGGGACAGGGAGATAATCATGGAAGCAAGGATTTACATTTCTAAGCCTTTCAGTTCTAAACATACCAGTCTAACTGATAACATTTTAAACAAGATTTCAAAATACAGCAGGACAATGCAGTATTGGAATCAGCAGCTTAAAGGAGCAAAAAATAATAGAGGTGACATTTTTTTTTGAAAGATGAAATTTTGGTCAGTCCTACACTATGAAGTGTAGGATCACAGAGCTTTTCCACACACTCAACTGAAATAATTAAGAAAGACACCATCTTAAGTAAAAATAAAGACTGAAACTATCAAACATGCTATTTTGATGGATCCATTAAGTCTGCCCACAACTCCTTGAGGTTTTATTTTTTTTCAATGAATTGTCTAGATTAAGTTACTTGTACTTTGTGCCCATGCAGCCATAATAAAGGGTGACTAAGCAACTTGATCACAGCTTATAAAATGTTCAAGGGAATGAGGTCAAATAAAACTATGTTGACATTATCTATGGATTCTATCATATCTTTTGCATAATTTCCTTTTCTCCCCACTCCAGTATTCTATTACATGTCTCATGCATAGTTGGTATCTTTCATCCAAACTCAGTTTGACCTTCTACTTCACTTTGTCCAGTTCTGATAGCATTTTGGTCTTCATAAATCTTAACCAAGCAATGCTGTCTGTCCTTTGATCTTTTATGAAATTAATATAATTTAATGTAATTATATATGGTATTTTTATCTTTAATAACAATACTTCTACTTATCAAAGTAGATTTTTCTTATACTTTTTAATGCCCAAGTTGTATGATATCTAACTCATGTACATTTTTGCTTGAAACTTTATCTGGACCCATGGCTACTGAAAATCACGGGCTGTTAAGCCAGACATGAGCCATGGACGTCATTAGACAAGTCCTGCTTCTGATGTTTGAACGTTCTGTATGGGACTCCAGACAGGTGTTTATCCAGGTTTGCCTGGATGCCTCCGGGTGGGAAGCTTACCACTTCACAAAAACAGCCTACGTGATGTTACTCGATACTGTTCCTTATATTGTACCTATAAATGCCTTTAAATAATTTCTGTCAGTCCTAATTTTCTCCTATGACACATAAAGTTTAAAACCTCATCCACCTTACAACTTTGCAGATATTTAAAAATGCCTCTTAACTTTTTCTCTCCCTGGGTTAGACATGACAATTTTCATATATGACATGGTTTCATGAATATTCAACAGAATCCTAGTCACTCTTTTTCATATGTGCCAGTTTTTTCATATGTGTCCTAGACATGGAGATGTTCTACTCAGATCCCTCTTCAATCTCCTGACCAGATGAGTGGAGTGAGACCAGAGGCAGCCTCCAACTGTTAGTTCTTCAGGATCAGAGCTGCAGAGTAGAGACTGAACCAAGGCCACGTACTTGCCAAAACAATCCACCTCCTTTGGCAGAGGGAAGCAGAGGTATAAAGACACAGCCATTTCTCCAAAGAAGGAATAACTGATGACCAATACTGGCTCCATAGCACCCCCTCTGGGTTGCCCAGAGCTTTGTTTCACTTCTCTGCCCAGTGCTGCTTCTTCCCCTCCCCGCCCGGCCTTTCACACATGTTGATCCTTAGTAAACATTTTGTACTTCCAACTTGGTCTAATAACTACTTTCAGATGAGCTAATATTAGACAATATTTCTTTCTACTTATATTGCCTTTTGCCCAGGCTAGTTCAGAATGTATTTTGAATCAAGTACAGACTCTTTTTATTTACATTAAGTGTAATTTTTAATATATTGAACATAAAATATTGAATCTGAATTTTTCAGGATTATTTTGGATATAATTTTACTCACCTATGTGTTTGCTTCACCCAGGTTGTTTCATCTTAACATATTTCCATAGAAAATAGATACAGAAAGGTACATAAAACCCAAATCTTAGATTAATGTATAAGCATGTCCATGCATGTACAATGCTAATTATGATATAGGATATTACCAGCAGCTCAGAAGTCCTTTGAGCCATTAACTCTACCCTCTTCCCTAAACATAACTTTTCTGAGCTCTAATATCATTGTTTAATTTTGATTTTTTTAAATACTTTTATGTACATTGAATGTTATAGTTGACATTCCTTTGTGTTTCTGGCATCATTCCCTGAAAGGTATGTTTGTGAGATTAATAAATATTATTGCATACAGCAGCATTACATTGATTTTTATTGCTGGATAATATCCCATTTTGTGACTCTATTCAATTTGCCCATCCACTAAATTGTAAATGGACAATTTCCTAGTTTTTTATTATTTCAAAAATGTTACCTTAAATATTTTTATGTTTTTAGTGTACTTTGTATGGTTTTCTATTAGCATAAGAATGCAATTGCATAAGAATGCAATTGATGGGTCATGGGGTATATTCATGTTTGTCTTTGATAGATATCCCCTATTTTCCAAAGAAGTCATACAAATTTGTGCTTCTACCCATGGTACAAGGGTGGGGGGGACCCAGAATTTTTTTATAAAATAATGTGTATTTATTCTTACATGTTTAAACTTCAGTCACCTTCAAAGTAAATTCCATTTGATGCAATATACCTACTGAGATGTTTTCTCTGCTGCTCAAAACAGTTTTGAACTCATCAATTTTGATTCCTTTTAGTGCTCCTGTCATTCTTTGTTTCACCTCTTCCACATCAGCAAAATGTTTCCCTTTGAGGATTATTTTCATCTGGGGAAACAACAAAACAACAAAAAAAAGTCACTCGGGCTGCCAGTGGGTGAATAGGGATGGTGGGGCATGAGGGTCATGCTGTTTTTGGTCAAAAACTGCTGAACACTCAGTGCATGTGGGCAGGTGAGCTCCTAAGTCACCCATTGTGAAATAGTCAAACGTATGCATTGAAAGAGTCTTCGGAAAAATATTCACTGAAGCTGAACACATCTTCTCACAACAACGCCAGCTGATACACTGATACAGATGGGCTCCTTGAACACTCACATAGCAAGGGAAACCAGAACTACAAGGGGCCCACCCTCCAGAAGATTATTCCTCTTTTGAGGGGGGCCCCCTTGTATATGAGAGTTCTAGTTGTTCAATGTCCTTATCAGCACTTGTTACTCTCAGTATTTTTCATTTTAGACATTCTGGTTGTGAGTAGGTAATTGTATGTCATAATCTATTTATTTTACATTTCATCGACAATTAGTAAAATAGAGAATTTGAGTTTTGACCATTTGGATTTCTTCTTCTGTGAAGTTCTTGTAAAAGTTTTTTTTTTATCATTTTTCATCAGTTTGTCCTTATTGATTACTATATTTTTGATTGTCTCTTTTCCCCTACTGATTATCAGCAAATTTCATATGGCTTGGATATAAATAGTTTGTAGGCATATTATCCACTCTGGGCCCTGGTTGGTAACTTTCTTAATGTCTAAAAGTAAGAGACCTTTAAAAATACTGATATAGTCCAATTACCAACAATTTCCTTTATAGTTAGTATTTTTTGTGTCCTGATTAGATAGCTTAGCCTAATCCCAAGATCTTGAAAATATTTTCTATATTAATTACTAGAAACCTTATTGTTTTACTTCTCATATTTAGAAATACAATCTCACTTATACTGACTTTGATATGTGGTTTGAGGAAAGGGATCACTGTTTCTTTTTTATTCTATAGATATGAAATTTATTGAAAAGGCAGTTTTGTTTTCAGTACTTTTCAGTGCCAACTTCAATTTCTAGTTTGCTGGGAATGTTCTTTTTCTTAATGATAAATATCTTTTAAATTTTATCACATTATTTTTCTGTATTTAACGAGACAACCATGTAGTTTTATTTTTTTATTTTGTTAATGTGGTGAAATTCATTGATTGATTTTTTTTAATGTCAAGCCTACTTTGAATTACTGGGATTAACTCAATTAGTTTATTTAATGTTATAATTTTATGTATCACTTTATTTAATTTAAATTTTTTTCACTTTGTATATAGATTCATGAGAAATTTTCATCTGTATATTTTATTATTTTTTTCCTGAAATGTTTTTGTTAGGTTTTAGCATAAGAATTATTCTGGTTTCATAATATGATATAGGCACCATTACCATCTACCTTTTCTGAGAGTGTTCATATACAATTGTTTTATTTCCAATTTATTTTTTTATTTTGGTTTTGGGTTTTTATACTGTTACAGTTGTTCCCACTTTTTCTCTCCTTCCCTACCTCTACCCAGCCCCATCCTCTCCCCTCCCCAAGCCAATCGCCATACTGTTGTCTGTGCCCATGGTTTGTGCATAAATGTTCTTTGGCTAAGTCCTTCATCATCTTTCATCCCATGCCCTGCGTCCTTTCCAGCAGCTGTCAGTCTGTTTTATGTATCTAAGCATCTGTTACTATTCTGTTTGTTGCTCTATTGTGTTCATTATATTCCACACATAAGTGAGATCATGTGGTATTTTTCTTTAACTGGCTGGCTAATTCACTTAACATAATTTTTTCCAGGTCCATCTATACTGTTGCAAAATGTAAGAGGGGTTTTTTGTTTTTGTTTTTGTTTGTTTGTTTGTTTGTTTACTGGTAAGTAGTTTTCCATTGTGTAAATGTACCACAGATTTTTATCCACTTATCTACTTAGGCTGTTTCCAAATCTTGACTATTGGGAAAAGTGCTTCTATAAACATAGGGGTGCATATATATTTTTTGTACTGGTGTTTCAGGATGCTTGGGGTATGTTCCTAGAAGTGGAATTGCTGTATAAAAAGGGAGTTCCATTTTTAATTTTTAAAGAGTACTCCATACTGTTTTCCACCATCGCTACACCAGACTGTATTCCCGCCAACAGTGCACTAGGGTTCCCTTTTCTCCACATACTGTCCAAGACTTGTTGTTTGTTGATTTATTGATGGTAGCCATTCTGACATGTTATCTCATTGAGGTTTTAATTTGCATCTCTCTGATGATTAGAGATTTGAGCATTTTTTCACATATCTATGGGCCCTCTGTATATCCTCTTTGGAGAAGTGTTTATTCATGTTTTTCTCCCATTTCTTAATTGGTTTATTTGTCTTACTGGTATTGAGTTGTATTAGCTCTTTATACATTTTAGAGATTAAACCCTTGTCAGATGTATCATTGGAAAAAATGTTCTCCCATACAGGGGGTACCCTATCTTGCTGATGGTTTCTTTAGCTGTACAGAAGCTTTTTATTTTAATGTGGTCCCCTAGACTTAATAAATGAATTCAGCAAAGCTGCAGGCTACAAAATTAATACCCAGAAATCTATAGTATTTTATACACCAAAGATGAGCTATCAGAAAGAGAAACAATTCCATTTACTATTGCGACAAAAAATAAATTTAACCAAGGAGGTAAAAGACCTGTACTCAGAAAACTATAGGATGCTGAACAAAGAAATCAAGGAAAATACAATTAAGTGGAAGTATATACCATGTTCATGGAGTGGAAGAATTAACATCATTAAAATGACCACTATACGTAATTTAATCTATACATTCTACACAATATTTATTAAAATATCAATGGCATACATCACAAAACTAGAACAAATATTCCAAATATTTGCATGAAACCAAAAAAAAAAAATCCCGAATAGCCTCATTGCTCTTGTGAAAGAAAACAAAGCTGGAGGTATGGCAATTCTTGATATCAAACTATCCTACAAGACCACTGTAATCAAAGCCTGATACTACCGCAAGAACAGATATATAGATCAGTGGAACAGAACACAGAGCGCAGGAATAAACCCACATCTGTATGAGCAACTGATATTTTACGAAGGTGATGAGAACATACAGTGGGTCAAAGACGTCTCTTCAACAAATGGTGTTGGGAGTACTGGACTGGTACATGGGCAAAAAATGAAACCAACTTACACCATACACCAGAGTAAACTCAAAATGGATAAAAGGCTTAAATGTAAGTCACAAAACTATCAAAATCCTCAGAAAAAAAATATAGGTAGAAAATCTCAGATATTCAATGTAGAAATATTTTTTACCAATATATTTCCTAAGGCACTAGAAACAAAGCAGAAAGTAAACAAATGGGAATATATCATATTTCTACATTAAAATGTAAAGTAAAACTCAATACTAAAACTATCTGGGCCTGGGAAATATTTTAGTTACACATCAATTAGTGTAACAAATAGAGGACCACTGATATTTTTCTAATTATATTGGTGACAATTTTGGTAAATTGTGATTTTAAGAAAATTTTTTCATTTTACTTAACTTTTCAAGTATATTGACATACAATGTTTGTAATGCCCTCTTTTTAAACTTTTGTCTCTAAGAATTGTAGTGGCCATCTATCTTTCTTTCTTGATGTTGGTAATTTTGTTTTATCTCTATTTTCTTAACCTATGTTGCTAAGGTTTATCACTTTGGTTAATTCTTTTCAAAAAGACAACTTTTGGCTTAGTTGGTCTTCCATTATTTTACCTTTTTTTCCTCCAGTTTAATTGACTTCTGTTTTTATTTTTATAATTTTCATTTTCATACTTTTTAGGGTTAAATTTATTATTTTTCTTCTAGAAACTAGAAAATCTAGCATCTAGAATTTTGCATCCTCAGGTGGAAATTCATATTGCTTTTCAAACTTTATTCTTTTCTAATATATACATTTAAGACTATATTTCACATTACAATCTAGTATATTTACATTTTACAATTAGAACCTGTTTTAATTTAAATTTTACATAATTTAAGATTTTCTTATTTCCATTTGATTTCTTCTATGACACATAGCTTATTTAGAACTATGTTGCTTAAATTTTGAACATTTTAATTATTTTCTCCTTATCTTTATTGTGGATTTCTAGTTTAACTCCTCTGTGATCAGAGAATATTCTCTAAATATTTCAAGTCTTTGAGATTTATTAAGAACTACTTTGTAGCCCATCATATGTTCCATTTTGGGAAATGATCCATTGATACTTGAAAGACATATCTATTCTGCAGTTAATTGGATATTAAGCATATATATATAAGATATATTTGGTCAGTTGGTGAATAGTGTTGATCAAATATTCTGTATCTTTATTGATTTTATGTCTTCTTGTAAGCTACCCCACAATTCTTTTGGCATTGTTTCTGTAAATGATAACTTATAAATTCACATGTAGCTACAGATGAACATCCTGTTTGCTTAAATGATTCTATGAGCTAGCCTCAAAGGAAGCAGACTCCAGCCTTCAGGTATTTCAGCTCTAGGAGATTTGCTCACCTTCCACTGTAAAACCAGGATATCAAAAACCAAACCATCATTTGACTGATTCTGAGATGGTTATTGGAACAGACCCTGATGACTGGCACATAGCACCCTGCACATAGCACCCTCCATGGCAACCCACAACCCCATTTCTCCCTTTGGTTTCTTTTCTTCTGCCTTCCACTCTCCTGCTCCTAAAAACCTCTGCCTGCATTGAGATGTTAAGATGGGCTTTGTGACATTAGTCTCCTGTCTTCTCAGGCTGCCAGCTCTTGAATAAACTGATTTCCTAGCACCAGCCTTTGCCTCTTGATTATTGGCTTTTGGGCAGCAGGCAACCAAACGTGGATTTGGTATCACTCTTACTGACTTCATGTCTACTAGTATATGTCAATTACTGGGAGAGAATAATAAAATCTCTAACTATGATTGTGAATTTATCTATTTCTCTTTGACTCTGTCAAACTTTGCTTCAGGTATTTTGAAGCTGTTCTTTGCATACAGACACCATTCATTTTGTTAGTATTTGTATGATAATAGTTTTCTATTCTTTTACTTTCACTCATTTTATGCCTTTTTATTAAAGTTTATTTCTTGTAAAGGCACATAATTGGGTTTTATTACTTCATGTAGTCTATAACCTTTATCTTTCAATTATAGTGTTTAATCTAAATTTAATTATTGATATATTTGGGTTGAAGTCTATTGTCTATATATTTGTTTTTCTTTTGTTTCATCTGCTCTTCACTCCAACATTCTTCCTTTGTTTCTTACTCTTCCTGGGTATAGAATTCCATGTTGGCAATAACTTGTAGCTTGTCATTACGAGATCTATCATCTGTTTTCCTATTTCTTTGTATGTAATGGATTTTATCTTTAATTACATATACAATTTTCTCCTTTTCTTTGATTTTTACACTTTATTCTTATGTGTTTTCTTTGTCTTTACCTTCCTACATTTGCTAAGTTTCTTGAATATATTGATGGTCTTTTAAAATCAGACTTTGACAATTATTGATCATTATCACTTAAAATATTTCTTCCACTTTATTTTTCCACTCCTTTCTTTCTGACATTCCAATATTATATATGTAAGATCATTTGAATAAATTCAAATTATGACTTACATGTGTTCTCTTATTTTTATTTATTTATTACCCGACTTAGTATGTACTAATATTGTTTTCTGTTATGGTTGATCAGCTGTTAATATAGCTAATGGGTTTTAATTTCATTCTATGTATTTTTTAGTTTTGTAACTTCCATTTTATGTTTATGTATTCTAATTACCTGTTGAGATTCTTTATTTTTGTCCATTTTATGCATTTTTTTCAATGCATTATTAATATTGACATTTCAAGTTTCTGTTCATTAGTTTTAATGTGTGGATAATCCTTAGGTTTGTTTTACTATCTAGTCTTTCTTTCTTGATTATCCATGACATTTCATGAATCTCACTCATGTCTAATAATATTTGATAGTATGCTACCAATAGACACCCATAGAGATAGAAGTTGATGCCACTTAGTCCTAGAAAATTTCCAGTTTTACACAGATACTGTGAAAACAGATACTTCAGCCTAATCAGATGCTTAACCAAGCAGGAACTAGATGGAAACACCAGTTAGTTTCAGCCCGACTCTGAAATCTCATAGGTGAGAGCTATTGTATTTTAATTATAGGCTCTTTCTCTCAGGGGGCAGGTTTCTTAAGCATTGTAAAACTGCAGAATACACTGTCTTCATTCTCTGAGGCACACACTGTGGAGAACAGGACCAATAAAATGGCATTAGTCCAATCAAGATAGCATAGAGTCTATAAAACAAAGTGGAATCATTCATGCCAACCAAGATGGCTGCCAGTCAGCCATGACACTTTGGTTCAAGACGGAAACTACTTAAGCCAGAACAGGTACATCTGGAAAGGAGACACACATAAAATATCTTCACATGTGATCAGAGCAGCCATGTCTACAGAGCGGGACCACCCATAGATAGACTCCTGGGAAAATTCCCCACTTGCCATCAGGGGTGCCAAGACACTTATCAAGAGACCCAGAAGGGTGGAGTGCACTACTTTCAAGGTATAACTGAGGATCCAGACCACTGCAGAGACAGCTGAGGTCCACACACCAGAGTGCTGGTCCACACCACACTGGTCTCCCTTGGCATCGGCAGCTGGAGGCTCTGCCCTGCTGGGCTGAGGAATTTATCTGCCCTGCTGCCCACCTGGCTCTGGAGATCCTTCCCTGCAAGACTCTGAAGGCTCCCTTGCCCACCGTGCTGTCTCCTGGACCTGCAGACTGAGACTCTAGGACTGAGGTTTGTTATTCCCCATTGATTAGTCTATGTGAGGGGGTTATATTTCTCTTAGATCATTAGAGTGTGAGCAGGATATTAATGTATGTTGATGCTCTCCTTTGAGTGAACTGCATTCAATAAAAGCTGAGTGAATGGCACAGTCACCTTGTGCGACTCTGGCCTGTCCCTGGGTGGCGGGCTGCTCAGCAGGCAGCGAGCCGAGCAGCTGGCCAGCTGACTTATGGGAAAGACTATGTTGCAAACAAGTACTCATGAGACAAGCTTTTCTCTTTTTTATTGAATCTGCCCATTCTCCCTTTCTAACTTGTTGAAAGTTTGGCCTACTGGATGTTGTGAGGTTCACTCTTTTGACTCACATTTCACAGATATTTAAAATATGGAAAATTAGTTGAAAGAAAGAGAACTGTAGTGCACTTCTCTGGGTCACTTTCCTTAACATGGCTTTGTCCCTCTGTGGGAAATCTTACTCTGTGTTTCTGGAACAGCTCTCTAGTCTCTACTGCCATTCCGGTACTCAACAAATATCTTGTGCGGAAAACTGATCCTGCAGCTGTAAGGGATTCTCTAAATTCTAGTCCAAGAGGCAGCCTACTTTGTCATAAGTTCTTTTGCCCTCTATTACTCCTAGTAGAGTCCCATTGGCTAGGTCAAGCCTGATAATTAACACTTGCCCAGGCTTGGCAAATGCTTTCAAAGAAGAAAGTGGCTGGAGATCTCAGCTTGCCAAGGAAGGGCTCGTCTCTCTCTGGAATTAAATTTTATTCAGTTATCTTGACTCATACAACTCTCATGTCTTTGAAATTTATTTTTTAATTTATCTTTTTTCTCCCTAGCTGTTACAGTGAAAGCAATGGCTTGTTGTTTCCTCTTGTGAGCCTAACGCTTGTCCATTGCAGTGATTCTAGAAAGCCACAGCCATTCATTATAGGCACGTGCCACAGAATAACTTTTGACTTGGGAACAAAATATAAGGTGCCATTTAGAAGGTAGACAGAACGCAAAGGAGTAATCCTACATTTTTGAGGGATTTTTATCTGCATATACATTTCTAGATTAGTAATTTTTCCACTGCTTTGAAAATTGTATTCCATTTTTTCTAACTACTCTTGCTCTTCTGAAAGTAATGTATCTTTTTCCATTGGCTACCTTTAAAATATTGTCTTTTCTTTGTTTTTCTACATTTTACTATAATGTGCTTAGATATCATTTTCTTTCTACTTACCCTGTCCGTGTTGCTGAGTTTCTGGCGTTTGTAAGTAGGTATTCTTTTAGGTAGTCCCAACACCACCTTCGTATTAGTTCTTGACCAGAAGGATTGAGTCAACATATAGCTGTGTTAATGAATAAGGTTTGTTTTAGTGACACAGGAAGAATGAACAGCTGAACCAGTAAGGTAAAAGGCATGTGAGGCCAAGTTTGAATAAACTCAGGCACCTGATTCCTATGCTCTGCTTTTCTTTCTCCCAACCCGGGAGGGGTCAGTCCGAGCTTGCTCCTTTCTCAACCAGTGGAAGTGCAGCAGCAGGTACGTACTGCTTTTGCCCAGGGAAGCCTGTCTGAGATTCAGATTTTAAGGTTTTTACTGGGGGACTGGCACCATAGGCCCTCTCTGATCACCAAAATTCCAGGCTTGCTTTCAGAAGAAAAGCAGGTGTTCACCGTAAATCACATTGTACTCTCTAAGCAGGTTGACACGGCAGGAACAACTTTAGAGAACACTTCAAAAGATAAATTCCCAGAGAGTAGAATGGCTTTACCTGCAAGCAGGCCCTTGGAAATATCCAGTGTGTTATATTAATACTTACCTACACAATGTCTTTATCAGTTCTAGAAATTTTATAGTCATCAAAACTTAAATATCACATCCTCTGTGCTCTCTCCACTCTGACACCCCAATTCCATTTTGTTAGAACACTTTGCTGTATTCCATATGTCTCTTATGTTTTTATCTCTATTTTTCATTTTATTTCTCCTTGCTTCAGTCATATTTTTATTCCTGACCCATCTTTCATTTATTCTTGTTTCAACTGTGTCTAATTCTGCTATTGCTAAGGGCATTTAAGGAAATTTTTACTCCAGTTATCCTTATTATAAATTTTACATTTTTTTATTTTATAAGTTATTAATTTTCTGCTGATTTTTTTGTCAAAATATTAATCTCAGATATTTTAAATCTGTGCCTGATAACTCCAATATTTGGGCCTTTTGCTGGACTGTTTTTATTCTCTTTGTTTACAGTCATGTAGACTTCACTCTTTCATGATGGCAAATTTTAATTGAATCTTGGTTATTGTATATTAAAAATTAGAGGTTGCTTGAGACTCTGAGTAATGTTATCTTCATTCAGAAAGGGTTTCTGTTCCTGATAGGCCTTTGGGTAAGCTAAGGTAACTTTAAACTCAAAATGCAATTATTTAAATCTAGGTTCCAAACTGGGACAGGTGGATCTAGTTTTGCACTGCTTTTACTCTTAGGGGTAGACCTCCAAAAACTTAAACATGGGGTGTTTACTAGGGGTGTTTACTAGGGTCTGTCTTCATTTTGGGACCCAGATGTCCATTTTTCATCTCCCTAAACCTGTGGTATTGCCCCAAGCTCTGCTCAGTTTTTCAGCCACTTAGCTGTTTTGTGCTCAACTCAGTCTCTTCGCTCCTGCTGCAAAACTGGCAAATGCCTTGAGGGGAGAAGTTACACTGAATACACAGATTTCCTCTGTGGGCTTTGTTTTCTCTCCAGATTTTGACCCTCGGGGTCATTGCTGCCTTGCATCTCTATAACACGTGATATATCTTAAGGTGATAAATAGTGTACATTCAAAATAAATACAGAGGAAACTTTACTTGACTAATTCTAGACAGTGCTTTCTTGCATGATTAGCCAAACTCTGAATGTATTCCCCTCTCCTACACCTGCATTTATCTCATGTTCCTTCATCCAGAAATACCTATTCCTCTCTCCTCCTGAAAACCTAAATTCAAAAGATTCAGCCAGTATATCAGTGTTGCCATAACTCCAAGTCACTTTATCTAGATTTTTTTAAGAGAGAGAAAGAGACAGAGACAGATCATCCATTTGTTGTTCCACTTACTTATGCACTCACTGGTTGATTGTTTTATGTGCCCTGACTGGGGATAGAACCCACAACCTTGCTGTATGGGGATGATGTTATAATCAACTAAGCCACCCGACCAGAGGTCCTCTAGTTTCTGTTAGAACTTACTGACTCATGTACTTGGTTTCTAATGACACGGCTCCTTTATTGTACATCTAATTGAGGCGTCTATGTCTTACTTACAGTTGGATTATGTTGTTTTGCAGGCAAAAATCAATGTGCCTTCCAGTTTTAGCTGGATGAGTCTGCCGTGGTTGTTTACGTACCTCTTTCTTTTTTTACTCGGTGGCTGCACCTGCGAGGCAGGTGAGTGGGCCTAGGAGGCAGGGGCACCACCGCAGAGTAAGTTGATTGGAATTAGGAGAACAAGTCCAGGTTTATGCTGATTTTCATTGTTTTCAACTCTAGAATGATCCCAAATCAAAGAGTTCTCCATGTATCCAGGCATTCACTGGTCTGTAGCTGCTGCAGGTGCTGTTTTACTTTATTGTAACTCTTACTGAGTGAAGCTATGCCATGGGGAGTGTTCTATATAAATTTTTAGTTGATTTAGTGAGCTTCTTTAGAGCTTTCTTATCAGCTAGATAGTTGCATTCATTAGTGTATGAAATCAGTTGGTCAGAGATACTTATTATTTTAATGGTAGCTTTAATAGAACATGCAATGTACCAAGTCTGTTCGTGACAGCACTTCCCAAGCGATGGTCAGCAGAATTACGTGTTAGGAGGAACGTATTAAATTGCATGGTCAAAAAGTTTTTGAAACACTGAACAGCCTATTGGATATTTCCAATGTGTGTAAACACAACAAAGCCCTGTGTTAAAAAAATAAAATTTGAGTCTTGCAGAAATACTTGATTTGGGAGAACTTTTGTTTTTGCCCAAAAACCTATCAATATTTCACAAAACCCTAACACTCTAAGGAACATATTTTGGGATGCTTGGCATATGATAATACCTACCTCCAAGTCTACTGTCAATGCTCTTCTCTTCTCTTCTTTTGCGTGCCACTTTTTCCTGTTCCTTTTTGCTTGGCTTTACCACCCTATAAACATTATGCTTAAAGTTCATGAACTGTCTAAATCCCTCTGTCTTACTGAAAATTCCCCAGAAGGTTCATATCATGTTTACATACAAATTCTGTTGTCTAAACTCCACCTTCCTTTGTCATTACAACTAAATTAGTTTCTTATGCCTATTGATGTGAATTACCACAGATTTAGTGGCTGAAACAACACAAATTTATTATGTTAAAGTTCCGGTTGTTGAAAGTCTAATTGGACTAATGATTGGGTTAAATCAAGGTGTCTGTAGGGCCGTATCATTTTCTGAAGGCCAAAAGGAATGTGGTGGCAGAATGATAGGCCCCCAAATGTGTCCACATCCTAATCCCTGGAATTTGTGTTATGTTACATGTCAAAGGGTAATTGAAATTGCAGGTGGAATTAAAAGTGCTGATGGGTTGACCTTGAAACAGAGTATTTTTTGTTATTATTTTGGTTGTCCTAATGGTCCATAAAAATTAAAGCAAGGGGGCAGGAGAAGAGTCCGTGTTTCAAATGCCATGAGAGAGACGATCGGCCGTTATTGGCTTCGAAGATGAAAGAAAGCCACAAGCCAAAAAATGTGTGCAACCTAGAGGATCTGGGAAGGGCCAGAAAATACATACTGCCCTGAGCTTTCACATGGAATGCAGCCCTCTGGCACCTTGTGAAACCTATTTCAGACTTCTGACCTTCAGAAATTTAAGATGATTGTGAAAATTAATTGTATGTCTCAACTTTGCGAGGCCACAACACGAAGAACTCAGGTGTTTGATCACTCACCAGTCCAGCGGCCACTCTGAAGGTACTTTGTAGATGAGATTAACACTTAAGTCAGCAGACTTTGGGTAAAGTCTATTGCCCTCTGTAATATGGGTGAGTCTCATCCAGTCAGCTGAAGGCCTTAAGATAAAGACCAACCTCCACCAAGGGAAAGGGAGATCCACCAGCAGAAAGCCTTAGGGCCCGAGGAGCAGCACAGCTTTTCTTCAGGTCACCTACCCGTCACGCACATTTTGTATTTACCATCTGCCCAATAGCAGCACAACACTACTGTAAATCTTCCTCTGTCTCTCTCTCTCTCTCTCTCTGTGCATACATAGACACATACACATCTTATTGTTCCTCTGGGGAACATTGGCTAATAGAATAATAACTTTGTGGTTTTAAACCACCAAAGTTATAGTAGTCTGTTATAGCAAAAATAGGGAACTAATACAAGAATAATTCATTTCCTTGCCTTTTCTTCTTTTTTTAAAGACTTTATTTATTTATTTTTAGAGAGGGGAAAGGAGAGAAAGAGGGAGAGAAACATCAACGTGTGGTTGCCTCTCGCATGCCCCCTACTGGGAACCTGGCCCGCAACCCAGGCATGTGCCCTGATTGGGAATCAAACCAGCCACCCTTTGGTTTGCAGTTTGGCCCTCAATCCATTGAGCGACACCGGCCAGGGCAGCTTTTCTTTATAATCCAGGATAATCCCTTTATTTTAAAGTCAACTGATTAGCAACCTTAATTCTGCCTATAATCTTAATTCCCTTTACCTTTTAACTAACATATTTGTTGACCTCGGGCATTAAGATGTGGTCATCTTTGGGAACTGGTGCATTATTCTGCCCACTATTGCAACCATTTTATCAAAATTTGTAACTACTAGTTTTGGTATTTAAAGGAAACCAATTTGTTTTGATTTTGATAAATTTGAATCCTTAAGTTATTTTTGATTTTCAGTCATTGAGAATTTCCTGGTTAAGATGGTCTCAGTAGTTTGAAATTCTGATTCAGAATGAAAGACAGAAGCACTGTGTTGCTTCATATTTCCCAACACTAAAATCATTCAATGTTTTCTGTTAAACAGAAAACACTGGAGTCAAGACCCTGTGATCACAACTGCCTAAATCAAGCTCATTTTTAATCTGCTCACATTTCCTCTGTATAAAATTTTATGCAACTATTTCTTCTTTGCACTAAATCTTAACATGCATTGTAAAGTATAAACATTAATTTACACATTACATAGGGATAATATTTTAATAGCTGACCTATTGTGGGTCAGTTGTTATTAATAAAGAAAAAAGTTGTTTTACTTTTAGTCACCATGGCCTTAACATTGTCATTTGTCACTGGCCCAAGAAATATATTTTAATATACAGGGTATTTAGTGTGCACTTTGGTTTTGGAATGCCCTCCCCCACCAAAAAAAAAAAAAGATTTATTTTAACTTCCTCATTTGCATCGCTATTCAAACTACTTTACAAGGACAATACAGCATATTTTTCTTTTTCAAGGCCCCAAATAGTGGTGAAGTGTTGACAGTCCCTCTCTAGCTTTAGGCTTTGGCAGCAGAGCTTTTCTTACAGCAAACCCAGAAGGGTTTTGATCTTGAGAGCAGAGGAAGGAGGAAGCCCCGCTGACTGCTGACAGGTAGGGTCCCAAGCAAACATGAGTCAGGAATGACTGGGTAAGTGGGTCTCACTTGCCACCTGCCTTCCCAGCTTCTAAATGGAAGAAAAGCAAATATTACAAGTGATTTATTCTGGGGTATTTAGTCAGTGCTATTACTAAGGATTTATGCTTACATAACTATCAGCAGGAAATATTTGGATTGTCATTCTAATATGTAAGACTAGAAAACCATTTCCGTTAACAAGGTTGTAAGCTATAATAGAAAAAGTCATCATGTAGGATTTAAGATGGGATATTCAGACCTAATGTAGTACTCAACTGGCCTGTGTCATTGGGCAAGTCACTTAACCTCTATGCATATTTTTCTGCCTCTGCAAAATGAAGGACCTTGAATAGATTATCACTAAAGTCTAGGCTAGTTCTTTAAACCCGCTGTTCTAATTATATGACATTTCTCTAATGCCTAAAAATTAAGCCTATCTTTCTGGTCTTACTGGATTAAGAACATAGACTGCTTTTTATTTTAATTTAATTATTCCTAAATGTTAGTCATGTGTTCCTGTCTAGAATATAAGTTTTTTTTAGTACAGGGACTATGTCTGGCATATCTTTTGTATTCACTATAGCAAGAAGAAAAGTACTTGGAAAAATAGATTTAAAAAAATTTTTTAAAGATTTTATTTATTTATCCTTAAATAGAGGGGAAGAAGGAGAGAAAGGGAGAGAAACATCAATGTGTAAGAGAAATGTCAGTTGGTTGCCTCTTGCACACGCATACCCAGGCTCATGCCCTGATCAGGAATCAAACCCATGACCTTTCACTGTATGGGCCAGTGCCCATTCAACTGAGCTATACCGGTCAGGGATATTTAATGCTCATTAATGTGAAAGAAGTTAATCCTACATATATTTTATGCATGAATGTTTTTATACTTAAGATTTATTTAAAATTAGATTTTGGTATTTAACATTGTAGCTTTTAATAGTCTGTGTGGCACACTTCTCAGAGATCCAGAAATATTCATGATTTTGATTGCCTACTATTAGCTAATAGGCTTAAGATGTTCCTGGGAATTAGGAGGAATGATAAACTCTGCCCCAGTTCCTCATTACTTGTCTTTTACTGTAAGTGCTATTGGACTTGTGGAATATTTGAGATGTGAGGACAGTCTCAAGGGGCTGGGCAAGCAAGTGATTAGAATATAAATGCCAGAGACACATTCTAATACATTCCAATACTGAAGCTGGAAGATCAGTGATTGCTGTAGCCCTGATGAGAGGAGGACAAAGAAGAAAGGAAACAATTATCGTACTGTGGCAAAGGAGTTTCAGGTGACCAAATCATAGTTAGGATTCAGGTCAGGATGAAAACACAGAGATCGAAGTGCCCAAGAACAGAGTGTTTTTTAGAGAATGAGTTGATCAGGGATGATTCTTTTGTAGTTGATATATTCTGAAGTGCCAGTTCACCCTCAAGCAGCAGCTCTAGTAGGTTGCTGCCTAATTTAATTAATAGAAAAACTATAGAAAAAGTAAGAAACATTTAGCTTACAGACTATAAATACTTTGGGGAAACAGGAATCTAAAAATGAATGAAATGCAGTTGTGGAAGAGGAAAGAGGTCTACCCGTGCTAATTTTTTCCTTGGTAGGGAAAGAATGTTACTAGTATATGTCAATATTGTCCTTCCAATAGACTTGATAACAGAATCTAAGTGAAGAAGATAGCTGGGATGAGAATTCTTACTTGATTAGATAACGTTAAGAGAAAATATAAAAAATGTTAAATGCATGCATACATTTTCTATCAGGAGGTGCCATGGAACAATTTTAAAAAATATAAACCCTACGTTGCAGCTAAAACCAAGGAAGGCATCAACATATCCTATCCCTGGTTGTTGAGAAGGTATTAATAGGAGAAAATATGTAGGTGAAATGACTATTGCTCCTGAAATATTTCCAAGGGAAACAAACTATCAAAACAACATCCACATGCATCATGCATTTTGGAAAGGTAAAGGATTTTCAAGAAAAAAAAACAAAACAAAACATCCTGTGTTTTAAAAATCATCCTTCTCACCTCATTGCTAACAAATTCACAGAATGCTGCATATATTTCCACAATATTTTCTGAACTTAGGTAAAGGGACAAAGGAAAGTTGCAACTTCAAATTTATTCCCTGTTAGCAATGAAAAATGAAACTTTTAAATATATAGTTTTGTATACTCACTAAATCAGCTGTCATTTAATTTTTTACTTGTATTTTTTTAACTGATTTACTTGAGACTGCTCACTCTGCTATGAAATTAAACATATATTCATCAAACAAGAATAGAGTTAACATGCAATAAACATAAAAGAAAATGGAAAAAATAGGTCCAAGTTAGAAGTTAATACTTTATACCTATTTAAATCCATTGTTGTAGATACATATTTTAATATGTTGTCACTAGCAAAATAAAGTGCTAACATTTATATGACATTATTTTATAGTGCATACTTTACAATACAAATTCAATATTTTTATACTTATATTAATATTGCTCTACTAATTTTCTATCACATTTTTATTTTACAAAAGTAGATGACTATCTTTTTTCAGGATTTAAATAGGCAATTTAAATATGTGTGTTAGACTAACTAATCTCATAATTTGAACAGTCTGAAATATCTAATAAGTTATAATTTAATATTTTTATATAACCTTCCCTGATGCTGGAGATAAAAATAATTCTAGATTTATCACCATGGATACAGTAAGTAAATGTTAATAAATGTAGGCCTAAAATAACATTGTTTTTAAGGAATCATTTTCAGTGATCATACAATGACATACAAATCAGTCAGTCTTTTCTCTCAATAAATATATTTGTTAAAAGAATGAGTCAGAACATTAATGAATGGATAGGTCTACTTTCAAAGACGTGGAGGAAAATTCCGCATGTGCACACTCAAATATGCAGAGTCGTTCATTTACTGCCTAAGACTCTACACTCAGTTTATTGCTTAGTGGAGTTAAATAGTGGAGTTAAATAATGAAGTTAAATAATACAGCCTCATTAATCTTTTACAATCACTTATACAAATGCTTACAGACATAATTTCTTTAGTATTTATCATCCTTGCATTCCTAACCATAGGTGACAAATTAGAAAACATGACTATTTTAGTAGAAAAATATTACCATACTAATGCATTAACACTGAAGTAGCAAACACCCTACTCTTATAACTCCACCATGCTGAAGGATATTTCAGATTTTTTAAAAAATCAGTTGGAGAGTAAAATGGTTTTTTCTTCCCCTTTCCTATCACTTCTTCCAACTTTCTGCTTTTCTTGTTTTCATACAATTACATTTTATTTTCAAGAAAAAAAGCTGTCACATATCCAGAAAGGGTAGGTGCTAAGCAACATTGTTGCAAGCTAACACTCCGGGTTAATTGACATATGAACCCTGTGAGAAATGTTCATGAAGAAACTGATTCCGAACTCTGCTCTAAGGCATGCGTCTCATCACAGTCCAGAAGAGTAGACGACCCTCTCCACAAGGCTGTCAGTTAGAATTATAAGGAACATTTTGGATGATATCAAATTAAACATTTATGTCATCTTTAATTCTTCTTAGGCTCAACTAACTTTAAAGTAGGACACAACTGAGATAATGAGAATAGGGGCACTATTAGAATTTAAGGATAGGAAAAAATGAAAAGTCTGAGGCAGATAAAGATGATATTTGCAATTAGTACTTACTCTGAATTTTATTTAGATAAATCATTTTATTAGTCATTTCAGCACTATCAAGTGGGATAGTTACATTTTCAGTTATTTATAGTGAAATTAGTGTGTTGAGAATCATGGTCACATAACTAGAAATAATTTTTAAATTACATGTCTTCTTTATACAGTGACTGTGCTCTTTAACAGATATATTAAAATTGGTTGTTTTTAGATGGACTCATATTTTACAATTGGGATATATTAAAATTTAATGAATACCTTACTTCCATTTATTATTCAGTCAACCACATTGATTAAGTTCATTTTAGTTACTCTTCAGCTCAAAAAATTATATTTCTTCAGACTTTCTGACAAGTAACCAGTTATTTTCAGGCAAATATTTTTTCAGAGCTTTCTATACAAAGGAGAGTTTTTGTAAGCCATCAAGTGAATATTAATTTCCTAAATTTATCTTATTTTGAAGTTAAGCATATTAAGTTCTCTTTCATCAAGACTTGTAATTTGAGCACAACAGCTTCATGAAAATTCTTTCTTATGACTACTTATTTCCTAAAAAATATAAAGAAACTTTAGTATAGTAAATACAAAATATTGATAACTGTTATGAAGTTATAAAACAATTTATTAGAGTATATAAAACCTACACTAGAAACAAAAGCATACTCTTGATATTAATTTAAAATACTGAAGTGCATGATTAGCTATAATTCTGCTTTCTGGTATTATTTTCTGAACATAAGCTATGTGCTTTCATTATTTAAACTAGTAAAATACAGAAATGCAGTGTAGAGTGTGTACACTGTTTACCATACAGTATAATTAAAAACCTTCCTTCAGTAGCAAATTTTTGATATTTAAGATACTTTATTGTAGGTCACCAAAATAGACACTTGTCAATATATTCAGATACTAAGAATCTATATTCATTTCTGGTTGCTAAGATAACAAATTATCACAAACTTAGTGGCTTAAAACAATACCTATTTTTTTTTAGTAGATCTAGGAGTCAAAAATCTGAAAATCTGAAATGGATCTTACAGGGCTAAAATCAAGTTATTGACAGAGCTGTGTGCCTACAGGAGGCTCTACAGTAGAATTTGTTCCCTCGCTTTTTACAGCTTCTAGAGACTGTCAGCATTCCTTCTCCCCTGACTCCTCTGCCTTCAAAGCATATCATTCCAACCTCTGCTCTGTCATTGCATCTCTTCCCTAACTGACCCTCGTGCCTTCCTTTTATATTATTGAATGTGTGCTGTATGCCAGACCCATGCTAACTGCTGGGTATATACTGTTGAGGAAGAATGAGGTCATGTCAATGGAGCTTACATTTTGGCTGGGGAGACAGTAAAAAGTGAGGCATAAACATATCCATCCACTGTATTTGGGAGTTATTTTCTATGACTTACCTAAACTTCATGAATCCTTCTAGAATTGAGATGAAGATATTTTAAATTTGAAAATTTATCTCCACAAGTTTTTGTTGAAGTTGTTTATTTTGAATATTTCAATCTCTTTTCAGTAAACATTCATTCTTTCCATGTTCTTCCTCTGTCTTTGGAAAAAGAGGCAAATTTACTTGCTGACTGGGGTAAAGGATGGGGCTGCTTAACCTCCCAGAAATAAAAGAGGAAGCCTTGGACCCAGGCAATTTCCACAGCCTCCTCACTAGTCTCCCTTGTGATGGGCAGATCTAGTCTTATTCCTAGAGCCATTGAATTGATTTCTTATGAGGTGAGGCTGCTAAACTTACCTTTGGTTCTCTGGGAGAAATTCAAAGCTCAATGGTTTCTCTTTGGCTGATTCACCAACAGGTTTTTTTGTTTTGTTTTGTTTTTTGTTTTGGTTCTTAAGATACTATCTACTCAGTAGCCTCATGTGATACTGAGCATCCTACCTCTGAACACTGGCTTGGCTGTCTGCCTTGAAGCACCTTGCACAGGGGCTACTCATTTTTGTCTATAGTGTCTCCAAAAGACATTTTGTCACTCTGCATTATCTCTGGGGCATGAGGTGACTTCTAGGTCCCTTTGGGAGTCTTGTTTTTCTCTCACTTTCTCTTACCTTTTTTCCGTCTCTCTAACTATGGGTTTTGTTTGTTTGTTTGTTTGCCACCATTAATCTGTTAGGATTGTCAGCACCACCTAGCATGACAATCTTGTCCCAAAGTCTTATAGAGAATATGAGAAAAAAATTCCTCTGCTTTTCGCTTTTTCCACAACTTAACATGTTCTTCCTCCTTCTGCCAATTAGCCTTAGAGGATGGATTCCTAACACACTTCTGATGCCTTCTATGCCCTATTCTCCTTATCTCCACATGGGTTACATGGAACTTTTTTGGCTTCTAATATTTTTATATCCACAAGGGCTGGCTCTAGATATATTGGCATGAGTGAAACAATTTAGAATCTCTTCCTTTGGTTACTATAGTGGCTATTTTTCATTATGACTTTGAAAAGAAATCATCTTTGAGGCTGAAAGGTGAAACATGAGCCCTTCGTTTTTAGTAGTACCCGCTTCCTCCCTGATTTTCACCCCTTAATTCGATCAGTGGCACGCGGTAGGACAGAAAGGCTTCTCGGGATTTGAAAATGCTTTGGAATCATTACTGATTATTCCTGATTATTATATTGTATGTACGGGGTGGGCAAAAGAAGGTTTACAGTTATTTGTATGAAAAGATATACATGTTATGATTATGATAATGCAAGAATGAACTTGATGTTTCTCATACTCACAGCCATAAACCTACTTTTGCCCATCCCTCTAATATTTGCAGGTTATAAGTTAGTAAGGGAATGATACAAAGATCACAAAGGGTTACTTATTTCATTTTGGACATCCAAAGAATACTTTTTTGAAAGGTATTGAGCTGAGACTAAAAAGAAGGGAATAAGCTGCCACTTCAACATGAGGTGAAAGTATGGTTTAATAAGAAAGAAAAACATGGGCACAAGTCCAGGGGCAAACAGAGTGTTGTGTATTCAAAGAACAGAATGAAGGCTAAAATGACAAGATTTACAAGTGGGAAGATACATGGTTCAAGGTGAAACTGGGCAGACAGTTAAAATCAAATAAAGAAATAGCTTGTAAACCCATGGTCAAAAGTTTGGATTAGATTTCAAGTGTAAAAGTCATTTGAGATTTTTAGGCTGAGTTGTGACATAATATTCTCTGTGTTTTAACAAAATTATTTTTGTTTTTATATGGAACGATGCCACCTAATAGAAATCTATTGTGAGCCACAAATGAGAACCAAAGATGTAACTTAAAATTTCCAAGTATAGTGCCATTAAAAAAGTAAAAATAAGCAGGTAAAACCAATTTAATAATAAATTATTTAATACATTATATCTAAAATATCACTTTAACATGTAATCAATATGAAGTTATTAAATATTTTATATTACTTTTATATTTTTCCAAAATCACATGTAGTTTTATGCAAATAAGCCACAATGCAAATGTTCCATAACCAATTGTGGCTATTGTCCATTATAGTGGGAAGAACATATGTAGAAAATAGTTCAAGCAAACATAGGAAAATGTATAATGGAGAGGTTAGGTTAGCATTATCAGGGTAGAAGGTGACTATGGACAGGGCAAGAGGGTGGTAGCAGAGGTGGAGGTGACATGGAAGGACTTGTGGGGACTCACAGAAAGATGCACATCAAGGACTCATGTAAGAACTCCTACTATTTGGGTTTAAATAACTGAACAGTCAGTTATGTCATTTACTAAAATAGGGTAGAGATGGTTTTGGAGGCAGAAAAAAGGCATAAAAGAGAATTAATTTCTCTAATTTTGGACAATAAGTGAATGAAAGAAATTGAGAATAATACTCAAATCTCTGAGTATTTGAACTGTGTTTCAGTTATTACTCTTTCTTTTTCTTTCATGAACCATTCAAAAGCAACATAAAAAGTAAAAAATTAAATTGTAAAATCCATTTTTGACCAAACTAGAAGACACCTGATATCCTAAACCAAAGCCA